>VDFB02102620.1:0-20881 GCA_007258455.2 Sequoia sempervirens | reverse complement strand
AAAGTATTTATAGTCATTCAAGTGCAATGATGGTTAGAAACCTTCAAAGTAAAATTCCTAAACAAACACTTGAGATTGAGAGAGAGAAGAAACAAGCATGTACCTTGTTTCTTTCTATGATAATTTTCCAAGTTTTGTTCATGCCTCTTTTGTTCTTCTTCTTTTGACAATTTTCGTTTAGACACATTTTTTCTTTTTCTTTATTGTCCCATTTTCTTCTTCAACTTAAAGATGACTCTAAACAAAGTCCTCTACCAACTTAGTTAAATTATCCCTCCTTTTGCCTTGATCGGGATAAAAATGAAAGTTGTCAAGCCCACATTTGCCACCTTGATAAATGTGCAAAACTTCTCCAAAATTCATGCATCCAAGTGAATCAAAATTATTCAAGTGTATATGAATAACTAGATCCTCTTAGCTTAAAATGAATCAAGTAGTAAACAAACAAGTTATTTCATTGTGAGTTTGTTGTTATTTAATTCATAGGTATGCACAACATACCAGTAATTTTAGAATTTGGCAAAAGTGTCAAAAATTGCAAATATTAGAGGTATAATTTGAATTGAATTATATTTGAATTGAATTTCAAGTTAGTTGGGTCTAAAATGTATAATAGAGACCAGATAATTTGAATTAAATTTTCTTAATTAAATATTTGAATTGAATTTCAAGTTACTTGTGAAAAACGTATAATAGCTCGATATAATTTGAATTGAATTTCAAGCTACTTGTCAAAAAGATTATATCTTGTTCTCAACTCAATGGTTCATGTTGCTTAAGTCATTTTAAAAAATATATTTATTGTGATCAACATGAATGAACTTAATTATAAAATGGCATTGATTTCCCTAAAATTCTACCAGAGATCAAATGTATATTGAATATAAGGAAATGTAAGTTGTAAGAGGTCATAAAAAAAGAAAACATGTATGTATATTGAATATTTAAAGCAATCGCATACATATATTATGTGTAAACATGTTTAAACCATAAGCAAACACATGTACATATATGTAAAAGAATTCAATACATATAAACATAACACATATTATAAGCAAAGTGGCAAATGTATGTATATATCATATAAGAAAATATATGTACATATATCATAAAAGCAAAATGTAAATTAAAGATCATCTAATGCCGAATACTAAAGATCAAAAAACAAGCAAATGTATGTCTAGATCATATAAGCAAGTGTAAGAGATCATCAAATATCAAATACTATTTTAAAGATCATCATATATAATCAAATACACATGTGATAAAGATCATAAATCTAGAATGCATGGCCTAATAAGAATGTCCACTCCCAGACTAATGGCCATCCTAATGAGAACGGTCCTCGCTTCCTCGATGGATGTGTCGGTTCCTCAGAACAAAATTGTACAAGATGTGTTAAATACATATAATTTTATTAAATAAATTTTATAAAAAGTTATTTCTTTAAATGAACTTGTATTTTGCAAATATCAATCTACAACTTGTATTTATCTATGCATACATAAATATATATTTTATGAAAACTCACATGTCCAATGATAAAGAAATTCATCCACAAAGAGTCACATCATGCACACGATCTCGACCAAGGCTAGAGGATATGAGAGGTATCTCCACCTATAACAATATATATACACACATATATATCAACTTAAATGAATATCTAGTTAAAAAAAAATTTAAAAATAATAAAAAGAATTGAAACATGCACATGCACACATACATGCACATCATCCGGATATCTGATGACTCAAGTCCTTCACTCACCTCCACCATATGGACCAAACGATCAAGCGACGAATCAATATTTGCATCCATCTAATCTATCCCATGTCGTGCCATAAATGATGAATGTAGAGGACTATGAAGGTGAGATGGCATCGGTGATGATGAACCAGAACCAATCAACATATCAGTAAAACCCATAGTCTGTGCAGCTACCGTATGAACTGTAGGTGGATTCTGATGCGAACTAGTGGTCGGCTAAGAGTGATGGGATCCTGGAACTGAACGACCTCTATGTCTCAAATGATGTCTAACATGCTCTATACCGATCCCATTGTTCTGATGCAATGGGCATATGCCTCCAATAGGTCCTCACCAAACAATGGTGAGTCATGTGCCATATCTCCCCGTAAGTGCATCAAGCCGCGGTAGGAGTAGGGATGCCCGCCACTATATAAGGATCCATGTTGGTCCACTGTGATGGAAATAGTGTGGATCATGAACGTCTAGATATCAAATACTAACCTACACGATCAGTAGATATCCTAGTGGTGGCAGCTGCAAAGTCACCTACAGTGTCAATTGCTTCCTTTGGGAAGCAACAACAACCCTATCCGCGGGGGCTAGAGTCGGGTGAGAGCAGAGACCTATCAATAACTACTCCTAAACATCGGGTGGCTCCATCCGCCGACGATAGGTGGGCCTATCGAATCCTACCACCACCAAAGATATGGTGGAATGTTCAGGTAGTTAACTTTGAGGCCCAAATGGACCTCAGCATAGAACTGCTGAACAAAATACAATGGAATCTGGTCATTGTTTGGGTATATACCATGTGCTGCTAGAAATCATGGGTAGATCAATGAGGCCATAGCATGATCAACACATCTAGTGACCTGGTATCCCCTAACCTTATGCACATTTTGATAAAATGGGAAACAAGTGGCTTTTATCATTTCTTTGGTGACACTATCTTGTATTTGTTTAAGGGGAACGTCACCATGTACTTCTTCCCGCATGCGGGAAAGAATAGCAGTCACTCTATCTAGGGAATATGCACTAGTCCTCTCAAGTTCATCTTTTAGTTTTTCTAGACTATGCAATATTAACATGCATGGCTCACTATATATCCCTGGGTTTGCACCTTGTGCTAATGAATCTCTTAATTTTTTTTATCTCATTACTAGTATTTGCAAACAAAGATTCTAGCACAGGTGAAACATGATCTACATTTTCCGTGTTATATATATACAAGACACCTAAAACAATAAGACTTTGGTAAATAATATATCTAGATAAAAAGAATACAAATCTAAAATAGAACTTGTAATTTAATTCATCTACTCATCAATAATATTTTCATACTATTAACTTGATTTAAAAAGAATTGGAAGACAACTATAATCTATAACATAACATCCTTAAATGGTTCAAATTTTAAATGAAACAATGAAAGAAAGAATAAGAATACAAAGATTAAAGTATAAAAATCATTTGAAAATAATTGGGATAAAAATATTTAATCTAATAGTTGTTAACATAAATGAACTTCAATTATATAGCCTTGAGAACATCAAAAAAAATTAGAACATCAAAAATGCATCATTAAATGTATATTAACATCATCCGCACTCTAATTAAAAACATTAAAAACAACACGGAACACAAAGAGATGAAATTAAAAGTTCCAACTAATGATGTTATAATAATCCTCCCCAAGTTGATCCTCTCATCCCAATCATCATACTTAATGTTTTGGTACTTGAATGTTTGGTACTTGAATCATGTTTTGGTACTTAATGTTATGTTTTTTAAGAGGAAGCATTTTCTCTTTAGCACTCAAATAATCATTCTAGACTAATAGTTGATTTAAAATTTCTTTTACAATGATTATTGATTATATTTAATAAAAAATACTTGATATTCCCACCAAGTTATTAAGGGTGCAAATCAACTATTGACATGGACTAAACTATTGCAAACAAGGTAAATATATATAGTAGGAGTATCAACTAATGGTGAGGCACTTTAAGTCTAATCAAACATACAATATACCAAATAATATTAATGAAATAGTGGAGAAAATAAATAAATATTCAAACCTCATGAACACTAGAATTATAATATGGAGAAACCCTTTCAAAAAATCCCACTACTAAAGAGATATGAAACTTTTATTAATATTCATAACAAGATTATAACAATCCAATCCACTCAATCTTCTTTAGTCTAATGTTTTGGCTATTTCTACATAGCACTATTTAAACCTTATGTCATACATTAAATTCTATATAGAGCAAGGGAAACAAGAAATGATCAATTAATTTATGTAATGAGTGGAAAAAAATCATGGTCCACAAGAAAAGAACCCATGCCCCACTATGCATTGGAACATGTACACAAAATATAAACGAACTAATGATATAGGACCTTAAATCCCATAACCTTGATAGTAACCACTCCCAATACTAGTGCTTTATGATGAAGATGTCAACTACAATAAGTCTCATCTATTATGAAAAGATGCTCCACTCTTCCCAATGTAACTCCTAGTACAATAATCATCACAATCTCCTTATTTAATTTTATTATAATAATATCTTGAGCCCATTGCTTACCTTTTCATTTTTTCTCACATATCACACTATAAAATTTTGGAGCTCATTTTCACTTTGCGAGAGTCTCTCGAGGGTTTTAATGGTGTCCAAATTGATATTTTTTAGCTTAATGCATCAAACTCATTAATATTTTTAATTTTAAGAAAATATTAAAATCAAAGCTCTAGACTGTAATTTATGCCCTTTAGAAAGAATTTAGAAAAAAGCAACATTAAAGATAAGATTTTAAGTGAATGGAACACTAATCCCAACTTACACCAACCAAGTACAAATGGGTATTTAGCTTCATGGAGATTCATTCATGGTTGGTGATGGTGCATGAGTAGGCTAATAGAGGAAGAAAGACCATATGTTCATTAAGAAGAAATTGGGAGAAAAAATAAGCTAAGTTTAAATTTGTAATGATAAGAGGATCTTGATTGAATTATATATATATAGTTCATATGAGAACCAAGGATAACATACTAGAGTAAATAAGCTTCGATAATAAAGGAATCTTGTAAGTATGGGGAAGAAAAATATATCAAACTAAATGCACTACCAAAAGATAGATCAATTGGGATTTTTTTATAGGAAAGTGTGATATTTAATTGAAATCCTAATGTATTAATGTTGTATCTTCAACAATCTTGGAATGAGTACTTGGATGCCTATGTTGTCAAAAGATATTATTATTTTACTATTAGTTCTCCTCATGTTGAAATTTCCATGAACTAGTTAGGATGCAAATCTCCACCACTAAGCTACCCACCCACTTTATGACAAGTCAATTTACGATTTAGGTATGCTAATTTTTTTGACACCTTCTTCACATTGTGAGATATTACCAAATAATTATAATGGTCATTTGGTTTTGTGTGGATCATGAACCATGTAAGGGTGTGTTTATTGATCTTACTCACCAATAAAATGTATGCATTGAATAATTTTTGTTTTATCATCATTTTATCAACAAGCATATGCATATTTGAGGGTTTATTTAAAATTGACTAATGATATGTTGATTGAAACTATAGGATACATTATTTTACCTTAATTTTTTGGTCTAAAAGATGAGGGAAGTTCTTATTCTATGTCATATTCTTTCTTCTTTAGATGTATCTCATATTTTATTTGGGTATCCATGGATAAAGCAATATCAAGCAACATCATCTATGTCATGCCATTAAGGTATCAAATATGTTTGAACACTAGTAAAGAGGTTACAATTGCAAGAGATCCATATATGCCTTTATTTTAGATTAAGTCATTTAACCTTAAATAATTTTAAGAACATACATAAGGATCCTCTATATAAGTGCAAGGATTCTTTGCCTAATTTGTAAAATTTTCAAAAGGAATAACAATGGTGGGAAAATCAAGACAAGATGCAACAATTTAGAATTCCTAAAGGGTTTACAATTATTAGAGCCAAAGTAGGTTATATTTTGGTTTTATATTATAAAATGATTCAAGAATCTATAAGGCCAAAAGAACCATAAGCATTGCAAACTTTAGTTTAGAAGCATAAGGGATTGGATATTTTCATTCCTAAACATGGTTTTCATTAAAAAAATTACTCATGTACTATACATACATATTCATGTATATGTGAATATATCTACATATGTATACATACACATGCACATATCTAAATATGTATATATGTATATATGTATATGTAGATATGTAGACACATTCATGTATACATACATATGTATATATGCATGTATATATGTATATACATACATTTATTTTCTATATGTATATATATACATACATATATACGTATACATAAATACACACACATATGTATGTATGTATGTATGTATGTGTGTATGTATATTTATGTATACGTATATACATGTATGTATATGTATATGTGTATGCATACATGTATATATATGTATATATGGATACACACACATTTTGGTTTTGTTTTGTAAGCATCCTCTTTTGAGGACAACCCTTTGTTGATGATGTTGAGTATTAGTTTGTTGTAAGTGTGTTTATTATTTTAATATCATTTTAAAACAATATTTTATTTATTTATAAATTTTGGTATAATCTCTAATTTTATAATATGTTTGTGTGTGTAGGTTGAGTTGCATAATTGTTAGGGGCACACACAATCAACACAATGCAAGATAATAACTAATTCAAGGGATCGAAGTTCAGT
This sequence comes from Sequoia sempervirens, assembly GCA_007258455.2. Taxonomy (NCBI): domain Eukaryota; kingdom Viridiplantae; phylum Streptophyta; class Pinopsida; order Cupressales; family Cupressaceae; genus Sequoia; species Sequoia sempervirens. Next base: position 14,377 of record VDFB02102620.1, on the reverse strand, counting down.
TTCTAGTTAATTTAAAATAAGTAAAGCTCAATATACATACTTATAATAGGATAAAAATGACAATTTATAAAATAATGTATATTGATCCTATAATAAAAATACAAGAGAATAAAATTAGACATGAATAGACTAAAAAAAAAAGAAAAATTTGTATGTAAACAAACTCTAGCGTATTGATAATTGTGTATATTTTATCATTAAGCATTCTTTATATTATGAACAAGCAAACACACTATATAATTCACAAAGAAGATTAGGGTTTTTAGCTTCATTTGTTATATGGAGATATTTTATTGTAATGTACGTAATCAATGATATGATTCTTGATTTTTTATAAGATTTAATATTATAACACCTTAACAAATCAAGCTATGAATTTCATGGTTCACTCCTACATGTATGAAATTTGCATTTTCATCTACAAGTTTGACCCTAAATTTGTAGTTTTAAAATTATTTTGTGAGCTTAACCCTACATTTCTAGTCTTTAGGAATGTATTTATCTCCATTTTTTAGACTATGTTGAGAGCTATTATAATGTTTTTTTGCACTAACTTTCGGAGGAAACTCGTTTTTCCTTACTCAAACCCTTGGATTATGCAAAACGGGGAAGCAAAATACTATATTAAAAATGCTTTAAAAACTTTCAAACAAGTGCAATTTGAATTCAACAAATTTTAAAAAAATTGCATATAGGGTTTCGAAATTAAACAAATACATGCATTTTGAACTAAAAAAAAAAGGAATTTTAAATACCTCATGCTCAATAGTGGTCGATATGCGAATTGGAATGATGAAGTTTGAAGAAAGGACCCGAAATTTGCTTTCGCCGGTGAGAAATTTTGTTGGGTCGCCGTTCGGATTATGTTCGCCGCGCGTAGGGACAGTGACTGACTGGTAATTCACAGTGAAAGTGTGAAAGTGAAAGCACTTTTTTTGGTTTTGTCATATTCAGGGTTTGCCAACCTAGGTTCGGTCGAACCATATGGTTTGCCAAACTAGCCAAATGGTTCGGCCAGCCAGGTTCGGTAACGCTCAAATGGTTCTCGAGCCATATGGTTCTACCAACTTGTTATGAAGAGTGGGGAAATTTCAAAATTTCCTTCCTCTTCAAAAGTGTAAACCACTTATGTGGCTTCACCCGGGAATATTATTTGGTTTTATATTTTTTTTCCATTGATAAAAAATCAGGTTTTCATATTTTTCTTGCAATAAAAAATCATTAGTTTTTTTTTTTTAAATATAAAATCAAAGTTTTGTTCAAAAAAAAAGAAGAAAATTTCAAAAAAAACCTTTGAAAAGGCCTTTGTATAGGCCTACGTAGGTCTATGTAGGCTGTACAAGCTGTGGGCCTCTCACTCCTCCACTTACAGAGCTTGGTGGTCCTCCACCTTATCATCGGTGACACCCTGCAAAAAACCGGTTGGCTCCTTCAATAACTGGCAGCACCTTGCAGAAAACTAGTTGGCTCCTTCTAAACCCAACGGCCCATTCATCACTGGCAGGCTCCACACAGTACTGGTGGACTAAAAATAAATCCATCCTCCATTAAATCCGCCAGTGCATGCACCAAATCTTGGTGACCAACAAAGGAATTGGTGGCAGAAAACTTAGATCAGAGAGGAATATTCCTTGAAAAGTAATCTTCTCAAAATATTCTATATGACGACCGTCAAATTTTTGTAGGGGGGCATTTTTTTTCGGTGACGGCCAGATGGCTACCAAATTTAAGCTCATGAAGTGTTGATGTCAGCAGCTGTACAACCCTCTTTTCCCCCTCCTAGCCCTAATTTTCCTTCAAAGAGCCATTTTTTTCTTTTTGGCATAACTTGGGCATATGATATCAAAATCAGGAAAACAAGATATTACTAAAAAGCTGGTTCTGAGCACTATCCTATGGTGTAGTTTATTTTTTATTATTTTTCTATTTAGCTACATTTATTGTTGTTTGAAGTTAGATGTTCATTTACGGCCTCTGAGCTCATAACTTTTTGCCACGATCTTCAATTTTTGCCATCTTTGCGGTGTTGGAAAGGTATTGAGGAGCTCTATGTTGTTGTCCATACACTTTTCTCTATATCTATCCTAGGTTTATCATTATACCATATTTTTCCCAATGGGTGTTTTGGAGATTACTTGGATGTTTTGGCAGTTAGAAGGGTGAAACTTGAATCTTTGCACTTCAATTCGGTATCACATCATTTTATCTTCTGTTTATGCATGTTTATCATTGTCTCCTTTTGCAATCATTAGGTACTATTGTAATAAATGAACTAATATAAAGTTCCATCAAGGGGGTTTCTTGCATAATAATCTTATTAGAGTGTAGTTGCACTTTGATCTCCATCTTGATTTTGATGACAACTCACATGGGTTGTATTTGGTTTCTGTAGTTTCTTTTGGCCACATCTTTCTTATAGTTTGACACATATTAGATTCACATCAGTTCACACTTAAGATTGGGAGACTATGGTTATTGATCTGCATTGGTTCAGATCCATCTTAGTTTGAGGGCCATGTTTTTATGGTTAATGTTCTGGAATCTTTATGGTACTTTTTCCCATGGAAGATTTTTAGTCTTAGTTTGGCATTGACATCGAGATACGCGACTTCTAGATTTTGTCATCATTTTATCTACTGTTGCTTCATAGATTCCAGGGTTGTTCGAATTTGTGAGTTTTCCAATGTTTCATGGCATCAGGTTTGTTGTTACATTATTATGACTCTGCCTAAGTCCTTCAGTGACTCTCATTTGGTTTCTAGTAGACAAAAGTATCTTTCCTTGCTTGTCATATTACAGTTCCAGTATTACTCCACAGTGTTCTTCCAATGCTTCTTTGCAACATTCATCTCATTCTAGGGGAGTTTTTTCCCACTGGGTTTTTCTTCTCTACCTCATTATTGCATTTGTACATGGGTACCTGATCAGGCCTTTGTTTTTGGGAACCATTCATGCTTTCTTGCATTCATCCTAGCATTTAGGTGCATGTTTTTTTAGTCTCCCTAAGTTGCACTTATGGGGGGGGTGTTGGTGTAATTAATTATTTAATTACACTTGCATAAGTTTACTTAGGTAATATTTTAATTCCTAGGTTACAGTTGTCATCCTTATCTTGTTGCTCAAGATAAGATTAGGGTTGTGCATGATTTATTTTATAAGCAAGCCTCATCTCATGTAATTATGAATTCCTGAATAATATTATTTGCACATCTTCATGCAAAGCTCTTGCTTTTTTCTATTTTCTCTTTTGTGGAAGGCTTTTCTGGTTTGCATGTCTAATCTTGGTTTCTAACAATTGATTGATTTTTCCAAAAAATATAAAAAAGAGATGCTTTTTAATTTTTTAGAATGAAAATACTATGCAATTTTGTCACTTTTTAAATGTTTTTCATTCAAATATGCATGCATAAATGATAGAATAATTTTGCAATTAGTTTTCTCTATGAAAAATACTTAGGTCCAAGCCTTAAACAATGAAAATTAGACTTGAAAATTTATGCAATTTGATTCAAAAAAAAAATTCAATTTTTATGATGAAAGCTAATGAAAAAGGATAGTTTTTTGAAAATAAATGAAAATTATGAACAATATTTTCAAATAACCTAAGTTTTAAATTCAATTTTCAAATTTATGCAATAAAAAATCAAAAAAATTGCAAGAGTAGGATATGTTGGGTTCACCAAAATGTTTTGTAGGAAAAGTGATCCTATGTCCAATATTTAGATCACTAGGATCAAGCCTTTTCCTATAAACATTGGAATCAAGATTGGAAAGGGTATGAGATTGACTTGCAACCTAAAAGGTGAGTCAATCAACCTTGGATTTGATTCTTTGAAGGCCTTAGAGATTGAATTTTGATGCGATATAATGATATGACTATGAAAATTGTGAAAATGCAACATTCAATTATGAATTACATGACAAACTAAAAATAGACAGAACAAATCAAAATCCAAAAATATAGAAGGAAAACACATAAGAACTTGGAGGTTAAATTTGGGTTGAATATAGCTGATCTATGGGGGGAAGGATGCTCTAGACTAAGGATCTGGTTCTTGAAAATTGATTTCACAAGCTTGAGGTCCCTAGTTTGTAGCTTCTTTCTTCTGAGTTTGGTTGTCGGATCTTCATTTATTACTAAAAAAATGTAGATTCCATGACTTATCAACTTGTGGGGTTTTTATGCATGAATGAGAAAATTCCCTTCATTATTCCTCCCATTCACTTCAAATCTATAAGTTGTACAGATGAAAAGAGGGGAAGAGTTGTGCCATATAGGGGCTTGCCTCAGTCAAACCTTGTGTTGGTATTTCTACCTCTACAATGGTAAAATTGATGATAAAGAGCTTATCCTTTTGAGGGATAGAAGCTAATTGATAAACAACTAATGAATTGACAATTTACTGTAACTCACCACTCATATCTAATCTCCTTGATGGATAGAAGTCACACTCACCACCTTCAATGATCCATTGTTGCTTTACTTGATATGATTTGAAGACCTATAAGTGTTAGTATTCCAAAACAAAATGCATGCAACACATGAACAAAACTCACATAAAACTTGACATGATGCTTGAATGAAAAAATATTGCAATAATCTTGATAATTCCACCCTTGACTACCTTTGATAATTTTTAGGATTTTCAATTTGCTCAGTAATTTCTCTTAGCCTTAAAATGGTAAAAATGACTAGGTATTTATATGCAATTATTCTAATTTCCCAAAAATTAAATATTGATGGTCAAAACTTGAAATTGGAAATTAAAATAATAAATTACTAACATCAAAATATTTAAATTTGGAGCAAAAAAAAAATTTCTAGGGCACATGGTGCTTTAGACTAGATTCCTTCTATTTTTAGGATCAAAATATTAAATGCATACTTTTATTTACCTTGTTTTATTTTTTGATATTTAAAAAAAAAAATGAGCAATTACATACACAATTAGAAAAATTAGGTTCAAACACATGAGAGGGAGCAAAACATAGTGTGAAATTGTCAAAGGTGACAATTTTCAATACTATAATACCTTATTTTAAACTCATTATTTCTCATTTACCTCCTTTAGAAATATGCTTTATGATATTCTATAACATGTATCATAAGTGGGTCAAGATTCCTAGTCCACTTTTTTGCTCCTTATAATCACATTGTTACATGCATCAAAGTCTTTTATTAACTTAAAATTTCATAGATGCTCTTACACATCTTACATAGAATTATGCTTCTACATATTCTTACACACATATCATACCAAATAATACACATTGTATAATAACCAAGTCATAACTGGGATGCCCTTTTCCATGAGGGCACATGAAATATTACAAGTTAATAAATAATTAAATAATTCAAACATTAACACTTGCTATTAGGAATAAGGTGCCATTAACCTTGCAACCTTATAAATATTTCATGTATCTTTAACACGCTTATAAGTATGCTTGAATTACTAAGGTGTAATTGGAGAATTATTTGTAATTAATAGTCTCAAGAATCTTGGAAATAGTTGTTATATGCATCCATGGAGGTGAAGTTGGCGATGGTGGTAATAAAGTTATTTTTAGTAAATTTTACAAAATAGGAATAATAATTAAAAATAGAGCATCTTGTGTGTTGTAGATGAATCTTATTGTATTCCATTTCACCCGTTGGTCCAAAATAGTTCTTAACAAGTTACACATGTTTGTTCAAATTTATTGGTCTAGTCCTAGTTTCAAATGGATTTGCATAGGTTTCCAAGAGTTAAAACCTTTTTAAGTACTTTTGATGTATCAAGGGCTTTGAGTCATGCTTTTTGTCTTAATAAAATTTTAAGAGACTTTTATGTTTTCCTAAAGCTATGCGCATAGTTTTGGAGGGAATCTTCTAATGTAAAAGGGTTCAATTTTTCATTTGACTAGGTCAAATTTTGTTAGGGTTTTGGGGATTTTGCTAGTATTTTAAAGTTTCTACAAGCCATTATGGTGACTAGGACTATTTCATAGACATCAAATTTTTATGGAAAAATATGGAGTTTTAACCTTCATTAAAACTTACCCTCAAGAAATTTAGGTATGTAACATCAATTTTCTATTTATTTTAGTCCATGAGCTTTAAAAGAACTATTGCAAGATAGATACACATGGAAATTTATTTATCACAAGTAGAAAACGTGTTGAAAAGGTAGTATATTCCTTGAGGAACAATCTTTCTTGCCCATGCTAGTGAATAAAAAATATACACATTAGTTCAATAAAAGGGGTAGAGTTTTGATAAAAACAAGGCTTGTGGTAACATATCATATATGATGTCCTCTTGTTTTTTTCTTTTATTTTTAATTTAAAAAAAAACCAAAAATCCTTTTTAATAGTCAAGTGAAATATATAAAGATTTAGAGGTACAAGCTATCATAAGAAGTTCTCTTCATAGTCAATGTTTTCCTTATTAGAATTTGGGTTTCATTTGACACTTCATGGGCTTTAAGGTGGAAAAAGTAATGAGAAAACAAAAAAGTGCCTATAGTTGTGAAATATGGTAACAAATGGGAAAGAAGTTAAGTAATTTATTCCTTATTTAAGTGTTTCTAATCCTAAGAATCCTAGACAAAATAAAACTAGGGACATCATGCACATTGGAAAAAGTGGAAAATGCTTTGAAGACTGTAAATGTGACAATGATAGAAGTGATCAGGTTTTATCACAAGGATGACAACATATTTGAAAGGTATAGTTACTTCATGTGTTAGAAGATAGTCATTCCAAGAAATTTGAAAGGTAGTATTAATGGTTTGAAAAGTGCACATGAGTTTTTCAAAGTGTTATGACCTATTTTAGAAGCTTAATGGTGGAAGCATTACCAAAATCATGTAATGAAAATGATATAAGTGAAAAGATATCCAATAAAAAACATAGAGAAGGCCTAGATAAATAATGTGAGTTGATAATACCAAGAGAGTGAAAATGACTGTCCCATCATGGAATCATCGTGGTCATGGATAAAATACTTGATGATAATGTTCTTAATAGGAGATCAAATATATGATGCTCTCTTTCTAGCCCTTAGATAATATTATGACAAGGTGTTATATCTAAGGGTATTCTTGGTATTTTTCTTGTATTTTATTGCCAAATACTAAGTGATGGATACAAGATATGAAAGGTCATAATGAATATCTAAACTCTTAAACCTTGTCAAGAGGTTTTGTCACTATGAGCTTTCAAACTATGTGATAAGTCATGTCAAAAAACCCTTGTAGTAACTAGTGTCAATATTATGAATCCTATTGTATACATAGAAGGGTATCATGATAAAATCATTCATAAGTATGCATTGGTACTATTATCAATTAGATTGCACCTGAATGCTTGAATGACTAAATTCAACAATTTGTTGAAACATGGGAACTATCTTCAGGCTGTGGGTATTCCTATGGTGAAGATAGACCTCTAGATTCTAGGTTGATTCCTATATGATGATTAATTAGGTACTACAATGTTTTTCTTTGAGAAAAGGGTAAGAGGGATTAAACTGAATACATGAACTAAAACTAAAACTTCGGTGATGTACCTAATTGATATTTAAGAGTAGATTGATTCACAACTGATTATTATGGAATCTATTTTTAAAACTCAAATTGGGAAATCTAATTACATAAGTGTTTCGTCAGAAGGCCTAATAATCCATTCTTTATGAAGGAAAATGATATTTTCACAACCTAAAGTAGAGGATAAATTAACAACACAACTTATGACCTGTAACTAAAATTGCTTTTTTTCATGTACATGCATTCATGAATGTGACAAGAATTTAAAGGATTTGAAATCAAACACATTAAATTCGCATCTTCAACATTCAATAAATACAAAACTCCTAAATCTAAGAAGGCTAATACTGAATAGCAATAATGAAAAGAAGGAAACTCTGCAAATGACAAAACTAATGAAAACCAAAACTCACTGTTGTATTAAATTGTAAATAAAACTGAGTTACAAATCTTAGTCTTTCTGCAAAAGGTATGCCAGAAGAGATAAAAATAAGAACCCCTGAAAAATGACTAAGTCATTTCACTTTATACAATAAGCCTCTCAAAGGCATGAAGATGAAACTGGAAGTCAAACTCAGTGTGCAAATGATAGCTCCAAGGAAAAATACGAGCATAAATAAATATCTTCAAAAGAAAAGCTCAAACTCATGCAAAGTGTATGATGATCCAAACTCAAGTTCAACTTATAATTGAACTATAGAGCACCAAAATTATACTGAAAATACCACAAAAAGTGGGTCCAAGCATGTGAAAACCACCTCGTTTTTATCAATCCACCCAAGATAACTAGAACTCCATCTATGTATTATGCATGATTAATAGGACTTCAAAAATCACTTCAGTCTGGCTAAAAGTCAAGGATAACTGAACTGGACCTCCCTCGGACGCATGTAAATGATCACCACTTAGATTTTACTTGCATTCTCTTGCATGGATTTAAAGTAAAGCTAAGCATTTGAATAATATTAAAGTAATCAATAAGTAATTACTTTAATATTGATGATGTATTTACCTTATTATTTATATCGGCATTATGAATATTAAAGCAATTATTTACTAATTGCTGTAATATCATTTACAATATATAATTTTCAATTGTCATGAGAGACAATATATAACACTATACCCAATAATAAGGTGGCATAAATACATGGCAAATGTGTGGACATTATTTTTTCTATAAAAAAATCATAAAATTATTAAAGCATACTACCTAGGCCAAGCACAAACTCAAGGTAAACCTTAATACCATAAAGGTATTAGTTAGAGGCTAGAAAATATAACAAAGAGATAAAAATACCCTATCATCGAATTAGGGCATTTTGTAAAAGTAGCCGAACCCTAAAAACATCATTTCATTCTTCACAACGCATTATCTGGAAACCCTTTGCTCTGTCGCCATGGTATGTTGGTATTGAAGGTCTAAGGGATGTTTTGGAGCTCGAATCACATTTTTTATGCTATTTTTGATGGATTTTAAAGGATAGTATGTAGGAAAATACTTGTAAGTGTTTCTCTGTGACAAATCTGATATATCAAACCCATTATGTAAACATTTTATTGGGCTTTTAGCCATGGTTGTGAGTAATGTTCTAATTTAAGTTTGGTTTCTTCTTTGTTGACTTGTCCTTCTGCTTGGGGGCCGCCATGCTTGGTGTTGGCTATAACTTTGGGAGGCATTTGGGTATGTGCAGGATTATCATGGAAAAAATAGGCCCTTAAGTGGCAAAAAATTCAAAAAAATTAGAGTTAGGCAACTTGATGTAAAAATTTGAATAAGTTATCTATATTATTTCAAAAATATGTAAGACTAGAATTTGTAGGAAATTGAATGTAGTTTAAACTACTAGGTTTATTTTTAAAAATAAATAAATTTATTTGTGAAAATTTGAAATTTCAAGAGTACTTAAATTTCGTGGAAAAAATAAGTAGGTGTCTCTAACCACCCTAACCACAATAAAATGAGAATATTTTTATAATATTTTAGATATAAGTAGAGGACCCATGTTTGGATGTGATGCATATTTTTTTTGTAATTTTTTTCCAAGTAAATAATTAATTATGGATTTTTAATTACAACTTTCAAAAATATAAAAAACTCGTGATGTCTAACCACCTTAATTTGGTCTAAACTTCATTAAATTCAAATTTTTCTTTTTTAATCCTATAGTATGCTAAGCATAGAATGTGATGCATGTTTTGGATTCAAAAAATGTGATACCGTTTGAAAGCTATAGATTTTTTCAATCAACCTATCAATCAGACTTTAGTCATAATTCAAATAGAAAATGAATAATAATTATTTATTAAATTCAAAGTAAATCATAATTTATATTGGTGGAAAGCTAATAATACCCTTTAAAAACCCTTTCATTTCATTAATTTTGGGTAAAAGTTGTCAGCACATACCCTACAAAAACACATCATATCGCACTTTTTGGCCCATCATGATCCTGCACATACCCATTTCTTTTATTAAAAAAAAGGGCAGAAAACCTGAGGTATTCCCTCCATTTACTGAACCTTGTATTGCTGCAATGTAATGGCCGCAATGAATTTCTAGGTATTTTTTACTGTTGATGCCTTACTTCACATTGGGCCGCCATGAACAATGTTGATTTGAGCCCTTTGAGATTTCTGGATTTTTCTTGTCATTCCTCAAGGGCTTCTAGCTGCTTCATAGCACCAGATATGTCATCTACTAATAGGTAGGACTCTTCCCATTTGAGCTCTATATTATACCTTAATTCTTCATTCATGGCATTGGATGCTCCTTAAATATGACTATTGTTCCTTTATATTTTGATATATGCATCTCTTCATGAAATTTCAAATCAAGAATTGCATCTTTGTCCCTTCCACTATGAAAAGAAGTCATTATTATTTCACTCAAAATAATCATTGCTTGAACATGGTCTCTGTTATGACAACAATGTGATTTTCCCAAATCGCACATTGTCAAGCTTTTCTTCATGATTGTAATGATTGCTTGTTATGGCATGGTGGTTGTTTTATTGTGGGTATAATATTCCTCTGTAGTAAATCCTAAGTGACTGTACTTTGCAACTTGAAGGAAACTGTGAACAAAGCTGTATTCATGAATTACTATTCTAGATTGATTTCTAAAACTTCTAACATCCATACCTTCAGTAGTGGTACCATATTATTATAATCTAAAAAATGATTTTTGATCATATCATTGGTGAATGCTGATTATCTTCATATCATGTTGTTGTCTTATTGCGATTCTTCACTTGGATGTTGATCTTCTTTAGCTACAACGTATATTGACACTTATCTTTCATTGATATGTGATGAGAAACCTCTATATCATGCACTGTATGATGATATATATGATTGTAATTAAATACATGCTTGGACTGCCTTATGACTTTTGAAAATACCGTTTCCTACTGTGAATGCATTAATTTTCCTATATGCTTGTGCCTCCTGGTGGACTCATACTTCATGGCTCCATTCTCAATATGTGATTATGAATGACTTATCAAGTCCATTGTTTTAAATGCTCTATAAAATGGTTGCCTATCATTGATTTGTCATTCATCAAGGAGTTGTTTCCCTCTTGGAATTTTTGTGATTGCTCAACTATGTTATTGATTAAAACAAATCTCATGATTGTGATTGTCCTTTATGGTGAAGTCAAAACTCAACCATAGTTCTGTCCTTTTTTTACTACTTTTGCAATTGGAAACCGTTGCTCTTGCAAATATTTCTTTATGAGCTGGGCTCAACCCTCCTGGAAGCCACATTTTCCACCACACATAGGACCACCTGTTGGCTGTAATAACCTGATTGTACCTGTACCTGCACATGAAGTAAACGTATTAGAAAAACATAATGAAGCTGAAAGCTTCCAATGAATCTTTGTGCTCTTTTAACTTGATCATCTGATGTATGCTTGAATGGATGTAGATTATATTCCTATTGTAAATGTAAGCATGGGATTGATTTTGATTCATCATTGCTTAGATACCATCTCTAATACCACTTTTTCATCATATTTGCAGATGCTTTTGGAGCCTAGAGCTGGATCAATTCGAAAGCAGAACACAACTGAAGATATCAACATAAAGAGGATTCATCATTCCAGGCAATGATGAATCACCTTCTATCTTATGCTCATGTTACTTTCAGATGTATAGTTTACATTCTTTTTTGTATTCATCATTTGAATACATAAAAATTAAATTAGCTACTCTTGCGGCTTGTGCGGGACTTCAATCTTTCCAATATGAATAAAAACAACATTCTTTTATAAAAATTTATGAGTTCCTCTATTACAAACTTTTGCATATATCAAATTTTGGAATTCAATGAATACTTTTAACAAAAAAATTGCACCTTTCTATGATGAATGCAATTCAACTCCACCTGTTTTGAGTTGTAGCTAAAAATAGGTAACAGGTACAATGGCTTGTAGATGAAAATTACATGATGTGTGCTCTCCTTGTATGTTAAAGACATGGCAAAGAAATCCTTGTTTAAACCCTAACTAAGAAGCCCTTAAAAATAGTGAAGGAATTTTTTATGATATGACAGTATGATATAGTCTCTCATCTACAACAACAATATGAGATGGAATTGATAGTATGCAAAGAAAACAATAGGGAATTGTAATACTTGTAAGGGGTTTAAAACTTTGAACACCACAAAGAAATAATCCAAGGAGCACTCTATGCCCTGCTCAGTGAAAAATAAGATCTACATGCTTGTATAGTCATGACAATAGTTAGATTGTAAATGCAATTTTCTATGACAAGGATGCAAGAGGATATTGAAGAAAATTATGGTGGTGATTTTCACTATCATGAGAAATATTGACAATAGGTAGAGATCAATGTGAATAAAACTAGGAAATGACAAGTATACTCCATGCATGAAAATGATACAAGTTCATTGAAACAAATTTTCAAGATCTATAAATTTTATGGTAGAGATGAATGCATGATAAGGAGATAGTCAACAAATGAACATGGCTCAAAGTGATGAATATGACAAGAGGATGTTTAAAATTCTGATATAATCAGTCAAAGAATGGCATGATTAGACTATGTCATGCAATAAATTTAGAAAATCATCCACAACCTTATTGCAAAGTTATAAATGATAGAATGATAGAGCAAGGTACAGATAGAAAAATGAGCTAACAACATACCTTGTCAATGGTCATAGAGTGACAAGTCTCTAAGACCTATGGAAGGCTATAAAGAAAAAAATCCTAAGGTGACTTAGAGGAAAGGATACATGAGGAAATGATGCATGTCCCAACATAATAGAGGATTTCCTAAGTTTGTATGATAGTTTCCTATAAAAATACGTGAAGTCATGATGTGATGGGAAATCATGACAACCAAGGGTTTGTATGCATGAAAGGAGGATAGTAAAATTGGTAATGGAGGTTATGACCATACTAAATTCATGATAGTCACCATGAGAAAGAATGATATGATGCATGACAACAAAGTTATAGGGGAAATCATACTAAGCTTCAAGGGGTATAATTGTGACAAGTCCATAGTCATGGGTTTTTTTATCAAATTACAATCAAAGGACATTGAGAGAACAATCAAAAGGAAAATATTTTAAAAATGTGAATGTATAGAGTTTATGGTGTAAAGGACATAGTGACCTATTTTTTTCAAATCATAAGTGGACATTCATAAATATATAAAATTTATCAACAAGGAAGATAAACACAAAAAGGGTGGAGATGGTTATGGTATGAAATAAAATAATCATTATGATAAAACAAGTAAGAGGATTGGATAAAAGTGTATAGAATGGATAGTCACTATGCATGGATGAATGATACTATCAATATGATATCCTCATAGTCCACTATTGACAATCCTTTATGAAATTTATTGATAGTCTACCCAAGGCATGAAAATCATAAAAGGTTCCATTCATTGTGAAATAGAGACCTCACAAAGGGAAATAGTGGAAGACATAAATCTTGAAGATACCACATAAAAAATATTCTAAAACCTTCAAAAGAACTAAGCAGGCTCAAAGAATAGTGAACTAGTGAGACAACAAAGTTATTGTGGTAAAGACAACTCCAAGACACCTTGAAACATTTAGTGTGTAAGAAAGACACCTTGATAGCAAGAACTTGATAAAATAATAGTATGATTAGAATGTATCATGATCTAGAGGCTACAAGAACACCATCCAAATGACATGTGACAATGCTAGAATTAGAGAAGGATATGATGAGAGTGTATTATAGTTCAAGGGCTAGTTTTTTTACATTGAATTCAAGCAAAAATGATATAGGTAAAAATAATGATAGCAATATATGTAGGATATGGAGAAAGGATTTCTTTATGAATGGAATAAGTGGAAAAATCTAGCCTTAAAAGATCTTCCATGCCCTCCTAGGCAATTTAATCATTTTCAAGTATTTTCACATATTTCTTATAAACATGTTGAAGGGGGCTAGAATTGGAGAAGGATATGATGAGAGTGTATTATAGTTCAAGGGTTAGTTTTCTTACACTGAAGTCAAGCACAAATGATAAAGGTAAAAACAATGATAGCAATATATGTAGGATATGGAGAAAGGATTTTTTAATGAATGAAATAAGTGGAAAAATCTAGCCCTAAAATATCTCCCATGCCCTCCTAGGTAATTTAATCATTTTCAAGTATTTTCACATATTTCTTATAAATTTGTAGGAATAATAGGTAGTGATAGTAGCTAGAGAGAATATCTAGGGCTAGTTGGATGAGTTGGATAGTAGATGAGAACATATAAGAGATCTTTGAATCAGTTTAAGGGTCATTTATAAGCATCTAGGAGATTTCCTAGTTGGATAAGGTCA
>VDFB02102618.1:0-12748 GCA_007258455.2 Sequoia sempervirens | reverse complement strand
CAAAGACACTGTTATTTTAGGTGGAGTGTCATCACAATGTTGCATAGGTTACCCTGGTGTTTCTTCCTAGGTTCTAGCCCCCAACTAGGGTTACCTTGGCAACCTCTTACAAAACTCGGCCCCACATGCAAACTGTTGCGGAATCGAATATCTTTTAAAATAACAAGATATCGACTTTTCCATTCCAGGCCTTCTCGACTTATTCTCAAGACTGAACTAGCCCTTGAGTCTATAAGTGAGGCATAATTAATCCAGTTAAATATTTTAGAATACCCAATGTGTTGATTTAGTTTTCTCTGATTTACTAACTCTACATGAGTTACCTAGACACCACTTTGTGTGTTGGCCCTCACAAAGAGCCACTCCCCTAAAAATAACACAAGGAATCTAAGTTCACTAACTAAAGTAAGCAAGGTGCACATATATCCAAAATCATTTAGCCAAAATATCACAACAAACATCACCTCTTGTTTATAGAAACACGTTTCAAAACTACGCATATTATCATGTGCACAACCCTAGTTATCTCAAAGGTGGTATAAAAACAAATAACAATCCCCACCTTAAAACAAACTTTTCTGGAAGACTTGTACTTCTAATACATTCCTAATTTTCCCAACAAAAGGAGACACAATTTAAAACAAAACAATACAATAGGAATCAAACATTAGGATTTACTAAATCCATCGCATCCATTTCATAAAGTACAAAATCAAACATGTTTATAATTCTTCCCTCAAATAATAAAAATAATTGTTTCAAATAATCTAATTTTAATCTTCACAATTTCATATGAATATAAATACCAAATTTCCTCTATATATATATTTTGAAAACTATTTAATCATATACTTCACATACATATTTAATTTAATGAAAATTGCATTATAAAACTAAAACTATTTCCTCAATATTCAGTAAAATATATATATATATATATATTTTAAATTTTACACACACACACACACACACACATATATATACATATACATATACATATACATATACATATACATATACATATATATATAAAACAAAATTAAAACAACTTCAAAATCTGCGAACCACCCAAATTTTGAATTTTGAGACAGATTCGAAACTTTATTAAATGATACATATTATCAAACATGAGTTTTTCAAACTGCTTCACACAGTCATTTAGACTGTTACCCACAGCCTACCCCCACATGGGGTATCGGCTATGTTGGCAGCCGTCACTGCCTTTGAGGGCAGCACTGGCTGCCTCCACAGCCGTTGCCCTGTGTGGGGCGGCTGTGGGGGAAGCCTATGGCCCCCCTGAAACTTAAAACTTCACCTTTTATTATTATTTTTATACAAAATTAAAACTTCCGAAACCCTCGAAAATGTCCGCGTTTCAGATCTTTTCAAAAACAAGGATAATAAAATATCAATATTTAACAAAATGAATTCACATGTTTGTATATATGTATTTGTATCAGATTATATATATATATA
This sequence comes from Sequoia sempervirens, assembly GCA_007258455.2. Taxonomy (NCBI): domain Eukaryota; kingdom Viridiplantae; phylum Streptophyta; class Pinopsida; order Cupressales; family Cupressaceae; genus Sequoia; species Sequoia sempervirens. The sequence continues at coordinate 11,272 of VDFB02102618.1, read as the reverse complement.
TATAATTAAATAACAAGTATAATTAAAATATACAGACAAATATCCTGATAAGACTTTCTACAGAAAATTAAAAAAAACATATAAATTATGTACAATTTATTCCCAATATAGTAGTTTAAACTACATAGGTTTTTATTTCAAAACCCCCAAATTTATCACCGGATTTATCAGATGATTTTAACATAAAATCCTACCAAGATTTTGTCAATTTCCTCTGTAAATTTACTACTGTTAAAACAAATCTTTGTGTTGCCCTCTGATTTTACCATAATATTTTGTTTTGTAAATACACAGAGAAACAACAAATTTCTACAAAACCATCTTTCACAAAAATCACCGAGAAGAATACATAAGTCACAAAACACAATAGTTACCTCTGGAAAACTTTTAAATTCATAATTTAACAAATTTGCACAAAACTAATTTTTACACAGGCAATCCTTCAAATGAAAACAAATTAAATTAATAAAGAATACCTGTTTACCTGTAGCTTGAAGAACTTGGCTGTTGAAGAGAAGCTTTGCCTGTTGTGTGCAACTTGCAAAGCCCTTCTAGAACACCAAATCCCAGAATATGCAAATACTAAACCAGAGAACTTCTTCCAGAAATATACAGCAAATCACAAAGGAAATCACAAATTTTTCTCAAAATCAAATTTTTTAACAGAGCCCTGTTCTTTTCCTTTCCCGTGAAGTAATTTCCTGTTTTCCCCAAAAACACATAATATCTTTCGAAAGAATCCTCAACAAGAAGCAATTAATTTAACTAAAACACATGTCAAGAAGAAAATATCTTCTAACAACCTTACGGAAAATCTTTCTTTCTTCCTTATCAAGAATTGAATGCATTTAAAGAATTAAAGAATTCAAAATTCAAAATTCAATTTCCTTTTATTTATTTATTTACTTCATAATTAAAATTCCATTTCCCACAAAACAATTAATTTAAATTTAATCTATTCTCACAATTAAAGTAACTTTAATTTAATTAATTCATTTATTTAATTAAATAATTTTAACCTCAATGATTAAATTACTTAACCAAATAAACTAATTAATTAATTAATTAAAATGTAAAGCTTTATTTTCAACATTTAAAATTAATTAAATAAACATCAAATTAAAAGAACATTAATCTTATATTAATTTAACAAAATTTGCCTTCACAATAAATAATCCAAACAGACACAAACGAGACAACCAAAGACACTAGACTTAAATTGACGACATACTATGACTGGGTTTAAGACTAGACTAGGAAAAACCTTGTTACTACCTCCCAATCAACATTTCTGTTGAGTCTTGACACTCTCAGACCTGAGAAACCAGGTGGAGTCGGTGTCATGTACCTGCAATCATGCAATCAAACAAATAACATACATACATATAATCCATTATACAAACACACCGTGCGGAGAAAATCATGGAAATCATAGGGCACTCGCAAGCGAGTGATGCAACTTCGTTCTCCACACCAATACACATCACATCAAACTGACAAATTAAATAACAATTAATCTACCATAAACATATATATATAGCAATAACATGTGAAGGAAACATCTATGCTAATACAAAGCATGTCAGAAATTAATTATCACCATACAATGTTTCATCACATCACAAAATAAATCCACCATCGCTCTAATGTCAGCGATCAAAATAGCCAAAATAAAGTACCAAAGTCTATCATAGTGAAAACATGCTAACAGAAAACATAAGCAAAGTGGAAGCCTGTAAACAGAAAATAGATAACACACATCTAGAATACGTCCTCCCAAGAAATAGAAGACTAGCCACTAGGATCCCTCTGGATCAATACTTAGTCAACATCTCGACCCCTGAGGATCAACTCCCGATGTAGAAGGACGTGCATGGTTTCCAAAGAACGATGCCAATCCTCCACCAGGAACCTCTCCAACTGCACCCTGGTGCTCAACCTGGTGGTTATCCACCATGGTAAACACCCTATGCGACATGCCTGCATCTCCTATTGTTGACTCTAAAGCCACCGGTCTTTGATTGAACCTAGAAGTGCCCTTTTGAGGACACTGACGAGCAATGTGACCTTGTTGGCCACAAGTAAAACATTCTATACTCCTTTTGAATCCTCTATCACCTGATGGTACACTAGACCATGGAAAACTACCTCCACTAACTACAGACTGAGAACTCTGAGTAGGCTGATCAAAACGATCACACTGCACTTGCTGCCCACTCTAATCTCTCTCATTCTAAAACCAACCACCACCATGTTGAGACCAAAAACTGTTACCCTACTGAGGCTGTGAATTATTATTCTTTCGAGGTGTACGCTACTACTATCCACCCTTGGTGGGTGTCTGTTGGTTCCTAGAGGAACCTCCTATCTGTAACTGACCTCCACGTGGACCAAATCCTGCTATAGGAGCACTGCCTATCTAGACACCTGTATGTCCACCCAATGCTAGAGCTAAATTTTCTTCCATAATGCACACTTTCTCAACTGCAACTTCCATGGTCTTTGGTTTGAAGACTCTAACTCCTCCACTAATGCGGGCATTCAAACCCCTGATAAAATGCTGTACCGACATCGCCTCATCATCTCCAACTCCTGCATATTGTTTGAGTTCATAAAATCTATGTTCATATTGCTCAACAGATAGAGCCATCTGACATAAATCATGAAACTCGTTAGCCCGTCGTTGCCTCCAATGTTCAGATAAGAACCAGGCTCTAAACCTCTCTAGGAACATCTCCCAAGAAATTGACCCAATCTCTAAGTGGAGCTTCTACTCCTCCAAGTGCCACGAAGTAGAGGAAAATCCTCTCAGATGCATGATAGCGCATCTAGCTCGAGTATTGCTACCGTATGGGTGCATAGAAAAACATCTACCCAAGTCCAATAACCAGGTCTCTGCCTCTAAACCACCTCCTATGCCATCAAAAGTAGGGGGACGTTCCCTCAATAAATCCCTCATATGTCCTGCCACTATGGCATCCTACTTTGCAATACTAACAATCCTCCTAGGAGATCGATCACGTTCCTGAACTACCTCCTGATCAAATTCTTGCCTCGAACCAAGTCTAGCAAGTACCTCTTCTAATAGGGGATGCAACTGAGCTCCCTCAACCTCTGGCCATATCAAAATCCGTTCCTCACTTGTTTGTTCCAACTAAGGACCCAACTGTTCAGCATGTTTGCTCTCGTGGGAGCTCTGAGGGGGAGTACCCTGAGGGATTGGCCCACAGCCTCCTCCTTGACCTCTACCATGACCTCTAGTATGACGCCTAGGCATGATCCTACACATAAAACAAAAACGTGTCTCAGATACCCAATAGACAAGGCTAACAGAACACAATACTACATGCAAGGTCAACCTAATGGGCTCACAATTACCCAGAGTGTCCGGTGTTAGAACCTTTGCTCTGATACCAATCTGTAACGCCTCGTCTTGTAACCTAAAGAATGATGCATTGTCTACGAAAGTGTGATAATTTTTTTTTAAAGTAAAAACACTTACTTAACTAATCGCAAACATTCCCTAAGTAATGCGATGACACACTACTTGAAATTCCCATAGATGACTTTAGTATTTAGCATTGCATATATATTAATTTTCATAAACTTAAAAGTATACATTGAAAAACATTTAAATCACATCATTGAAAGCATAATATACATAAAATATTTCTTTCATACATTGCATTTTAAATAACATTACAATACTCATTTTCCAAAATGAGGTAGATCAAATAAATATTTACAATTACATATTACAGATGTTCACCTCATTAACAATTGAGGAGATACATATTTACAATTTCTAATGATAGAAATAAGGAAGTACATATATCCACATACGAGCTCTCCATCCAAGAAGTACTCGTTGCCACGAACAAGAACTGGGGACCCAACAGAGTAAGGTGCACGTTCCACCCAACCATGTGGTACCTGTAGGTCCACCCCCCATGCTAGGAGACAGTAATAAGGTTCCCTAGACATAACCTACAAACCCTAGACACAAGTAAAACCATAGACCAATCTACACAAGAACATACTCAACTTATTGGTTACATTGCTTCCAGAATTGGGATAATCAAATATACTAAGTTCACAAAGACACTGTTATTTTAGGTGGAGTGTCATCACAATGTTGCATAGGTTACCCTGGTGTTTCTTCCTAGGTTCTAGCCCCCAACTAGGGTTACCTTGGCAACCTCTTATGAAACCCGGCCCCACATGCAAACTGTTGCGGAATCGAATATCTTTTAAAATAACAAGATATCGACTTTGCCATTCCAGGCCTTCTCGACTTATTCTCAAGACTGAACTAGCCCTTGAGTCTATAAGTGAGGCATAATTAATCCAGTTAAATATTTTAGAATACCCAATGTGTTGATTTAGTTTTCTCTGATTTACTAACTCTACATGAGTTACCCAGACCACTTTGTGTGTCGGCCCTCACAAAGAGCCAGTCCCCTAAAAATAACACAAGGAATCTAAGTTCACTAACTAAAGTAAGCAAGGTGCACATATATCCAAAATCATTTAGCCAAAATATCACAACGAACATCACCTCTTGTTTATAGAAACACGTGTCAAAACTACGCATATTATTATGTGCACAACCCTAGTTATCTCAAAGGTGGTATAAAACAAATAACAATCCCCACCTTAAAACAAACTTTTGGGAAGACTTGTACTTCTAATACACTCCTAATTTTCCCAACAAAAGGAGACACACAATTTAAAACAAAAAATACAATAGGAATTGAACATTAGGATTTACTAAATCCACTTTATCTATTTCCTCTCTCATAAAGTACAAAATCAAACAACATGTTTATAATTTTTCCCTCAAATAATAAAATAATTGTTTCAAATAATCTAATTTTTAATCTTCTCACAATTTCATGAATATAAATACCAAATTTCTTATATATATTTGAAACTATTTAACTCAAGTATACTTCACAATACTACATTTAATTTTGATGAAAAATTGCATTATAAAACTAAAACTGCTTTCTCAATATTCAGTAAAATATATATATATATATATATATATATATATTTTTAAATTTTTACACACACACACACACACATATATACATATACATATACATATATATATAAAACAAAATTAAAACAACTTCGAAATCTGCGGAACCACCCAAATTTTGAATCTTGAGACTGATTCAAAACTTTAAAGTATTAAATGATACATATTATCAAACATGTGAGTTTCTTCGATCAGGCTTCACACAATATTTAGGATCAAGTACTAATGTACCACCCCACACATGGTATCGGGTTGTGTTGGTACCGCCGCTACCTATGAGGGTGCAAGGTTTTACCGCCTCCAATACTGCCGCCTCTATATGGGTTGTGGGGGAAGCCTATGGCCCCCTCAAACTTTAAACTTCACCTTTTATTATTTTTTACCACAAAATTAAAACTTTCAAACCCCTCAAAAATGTCCTCATGCTTTATCTTTTCAAAAATGAGGAAAATAAAATATCAATATTTTTACATAATGAATTCACATGTATGAGTATATATATTTGTATCAAAATTTATATATATATATATATATATAAATAAAAATAAATAACAAGTATGATTAAAATATACAGACAAATACCCTAATAAGGCTTTCTACAAGAAACAGAAAAGAACATATAAATTCTATACAATTTATTCCCAATATAGTAGTTTCAACTATAGATGTTTTTATTTCAAAACCCCCAAATTTATCACCAAATTTATTAGATGATTTTAACATAAAAATCCTACCAAGATTTTGTCAATTTCCTCTGTAAATTTACTATTGTTAAAACAAATCTTTGTGTTGCCCTCTGATTTCACCATAATATTTTGTTTTGTAAAATACACAGAGAAATAACAAATTTCTTCAAAACCATTTTTCACAAAAATCGCCGAGAAGAATTACAGAAGTCACAAAACACAATAGTTTCTTCTGGCAAACTTTTAAATTCATAATTTAACAAATTTGCACAAAACCAATTCTTACACAGGCAATCCTTCAAATGAAAACAAATTAAATTAATAGAAGAATACCTGTTTTCCTGTAGCTTGAAGAACTTGGCTATTGAAGAAAAGCTTTTCCTATTGTGTGCAACTTCCAAAGCCCTTCCAGAACACCAAATCCCAGAATATGCAAATACTAAACCAGAGAACTTCTTCCAGAAATATACAACAAATCACAAAGGAAATCACAAATTTTTCTCAAAATCATTTTTTTTTTTTAAACAAAAACCCCTCTTCTTTTCATTTCCTGTGAAGTGATTTCTTGTTTCTTCCCAATTCCCATAATATCTTCCGAGAGAATCCTCAGCAAGAAGCAATTAATTTAACTAACACACATGTCAAGAAGAAAATATCTTCCAACCAACTTACGGATGAATCTTTCTTTCTTCCTTATTAAGAATTCCATGCATATTAAAGAATTCAAGAATTCAAATTTCAAAATACAATTTCCCTTTCTTTATTTTATTATTTATTTAATAATTAAAATTCCATTTCCCACAAAACAATTAATTTAAATTTAATCTATTCTCACAATTAAAGTAACTTTAATTTAATTTATTTAATTAATTAATTAAATAATTTTAACCTCAATGATTAAATTACTTAACCAAATAAACTAATTAATTAATTAATTAAAATGTAAAGCTTTATTTTCAACATTTAAAATTAATTAAATAAACATCAAATTAAAAGAACATTAATCTTACATTAATTTAACAAAATTTGCCTTCATAATAAATAATCTAAACAGACACAAACGAGACAACCAAAGACACCAGACTTAAACTGACGACATACTGTGACTGGGTTTAAGACTAGACTAGGAAAAACCTTGTTACTACCTCCCAATCAACATTTTTGTTGAGTCTTGGCACGCTCAGACCTAAGAAACCAGGTGGAGTCGGTGCCATGTACCTGCAATCCTGCAATCAAACAAATAACATACATACATATAATCCATTATTCAAACACACCATGTGGAGAAAATCATGGAAATCAAGGAATTGAAGATGCGACGACCACATCACTAAACTGAATGCATTTACATCAACTGACCCAGGCAAGCAATAACATCCTATAAACATCTATGCTAACATAAAGCAAGAAATAATTAATTACCAATTACAAAATGTATCATATCACAGTATCGAACCACTTTCCGCTTCAATGTCATCAATACATCAAACTGGCACTTAATCAGCGAAATATGGTTATAAAATTGGCAAAATACAAACTGGTTTTAACAAGATTATGTTAGTATCATACCAAGATTCCACGTTAAGTCATGTGGGTTTATCAACTAATCCAGATGAAAAAACCAAACCCAGAAAATCAACTTCAGTTCCATGTAAATGGTTTTATTAATTAAGGACAACTAACACAAAATTAATTGAAAGCCACACCATTACTCACCATTTGTTAATCATTTCTGCATATCTTCTTCTTTTCTTTGTATAAATATTATTGTGTTACCTAATTAGCCGCCATCAAGTTTTTAAATCCATCTGTCTTTAGCTTATTGCCCCCTATGTTTTAGTGGGTTTGAGCTAATTTTAATTTTTTGATGTCAAGCTAGTGTTTTGTGCACCTAATGGATCATTATATCCCTTGAGGGGAATGACTCTTGGATGGTTTTCATAAATAGAATTATATCTTTTAGGAGTGCCAAATGTTCTTTTATCTTTGAAATCTTATAGATTTTATAATTTCCTAATTACGCAAGACTCTCATGAACCTTTCCTATTCTTTTCCTAGAGATCCACTACCTGGATTTTCATTCATGTCTCTTGAAAACCTTCCAAAACTAAGCCATTTTCATGGAATGTGATTTTTCTGGGAGATTGTTTTAGAATTCCTACCAAGCTCATTAATATTTGGCATGTTTTAGGAGTGTAAATTATAAATAGGATTTGGAATGATAAGGATTGAGTTTTATTTTTTGGTTATTTTTTTATATACACTTATCTCAACTCAATCTTTAATTTTTTATAATATTGTATTTTAAATTTTAATGCAAGTTAAGAAAGGTGTAATTGAAGTATCCCACATTTAGCCACATTTGCATGATTAAAGTGATACACCATGTATGCTAGTAAAATTTATATTCAATCAACCTACTATGAGGGTATCTCCTCTCATAATGGATGTAATTTGAATCCATGTGGAAGAAATTATTTCCAACCACATTATTATAATTTCCACCTAAGAAATCAAGGAATCAATCCACACATATTAGGAAATGAAGGAATCAACATACTCATGGTTGTCATCCAACATCTTGAAATCCTTTAACCTCCTCTGACTATCATAACCAAGGTATCTCTTGATGTTAGAATAGTGTAAAATTTCATCATCAAGTTGTCACCATTTCTCCTAGTCTTGATACTCAATCTCATAGTTAAGAACCTCAAAAGAGGAAGGTATCATTACATGATAGGTGATACTTCTTGATGGCTAGGATATCCTTTATGTCTAAGTAAAGCTAGATGATTATGATCCTCCTCCACCTCTTAATTATTTATTTCTTTATTCTTAGATATTTTCTTTCTTTTTTTCTCATTGGATTTATCTTTTAAAAACTAACTTGGACTTTGGGGTGTGAACTTTTTTATCTACCATTTTTTATTGATTCCTAATATAAATACTTATCTAAGTTAATAAATAGGACACTTATTCATAAAAATAATCTCATGTATTTATCCATGCTCCCAATTAAATCTTCAACTCATAGTATTATGATAAAAAGAGATACTTCAACATGCAAATATGTAATTGTTTCTAGTGTGTGCTAATAGGATGTTTAGCATCAAGATTTAAATTTAGGAATTATGCTTATAACCAGAGTGAATTCTATATTTGGAACCAATCACTTTTATGTAAATATGATCTAGATAACAATAGATATCATAAATAAATATACTTAAAGGACACTAATAAATATATTTTGGAGGTACCTCTATTGAATTTGTTACATAGGCTAAATGAGTAGCTTGAATTTAACATCTCTTTGGATATTTTAGTTATAATATTTAAGATATATGCTAGTCTATAATATGCATTATTATTATACATTACTTCATCACATATGTAAATAAAGAGTCAATATTTTGGAATAATTTGATTTATTTTTGACAAATGCTATGAAAGTTGTCATTAACATAAATACAAATATGTTAATAAAAGAAGTTTTTTTTCTTGATAGAATTTCTTTAAAAATAGAAAGAAACTTGAATTTTTATCAAATGTTGTAGTTGCATCTACCTATAGACATGTTTAAAGAAAGTAAGAAATAAATAAGGAAAATGAGATTCTTGAAAAAATACTTCAAAGGAACATGATTTCAACAATGACAATGAGATTTATTGTACAAATTTTTTGATTCATTTATTTATTTTCCTATTTCATATTATATTTATTTTATGCCACCACATTATACATGTAGACACCTAAAAATGACCTAGGCCTGCAAGCTTCATTTTTATCACTTTCGTCCTAGCATAATTATGACATTTAATTATGTCCTTGGTCCACATTCGACTATTAATTAAATAATTTATAACTGTTTAATTAATTCATGTCTTTATATTCTTCTTGATTATTAAATAAATGAATTACATTTATTTATTTAATACATCACTAACTGTCTTAATTAAATAAATTGATTAATTTATTTAATTAATTAATCTCATCTCCTAAATTAAATTTAAATTTAATTACTAAGAATTGCCAATTATCTTTTCCACTAAATAAATCAAATTACTAAAATGTCAATCTTAACTATCGCCCTTTGATACAAATAACTAAGTGACACAATATCTCTCAACCATACCGAATTACCTTATCTAAATTTAATTAATTCTCTCTAAACTGGGTTAACTGGGTGATTCTTGATTTTTCTGTAAATCTATCTTCTGGCCCACATATCTTATTCCTTTGATTTCTTTTTTAACTTTAAATAAGGCAATTCCTTACTTCCTCTCGATTTTTCTCAAAAATCTATTTTCAGAATTAATTTGTCATTTTATCTTCATCAGTTTTATTCATTTTATTTTGACCGTTCGATTAAGGATTTTTCCCTAACCCTAATTAGGGATTCTTAGGTGTAATCTAGATCGTTCATTTCATTAATTTATCTCGTTCGTCCATTCGAAATGGCCTTTTCTATAAAATGCCATCTTCTTCCCACTTTTCGAACACACACACATGCTGACATTTTGCATAGTTATTATAGGCATTTGCTCTCACACTTAGTTTGTCATATGCAATTTCATTATTTATTATTGTAGTCATTTAATCAAGTCATGGCATTGTTTTAGGCATAAACATTGTCAATCATAGGCTTTTAGACATAGGCATTTAGATTTTGAATAAATCCTTCAAAACTTGCTTTAGTCTTGTCATTTGTCATAATTGCTCATACACGAATCTGAGGGCAACATTTTACTACAAGCTAGGAGGTGTAACGAAGGTGAAGCATGGAAGAGGAAGACATGGTAATATCGTTCCTTTTGTTTTCATCATTTTTCCTTTGTGCTTCGTTATTTTCAATGGATTTTAGTGTTATTGATCTAACAATCTAACAAATCTAATTTTTCCCTTGATTACATTGGTGAACCCGACTCCGTTTTCTCGTTTCCGTACGGTTTTTTGTTGTTTTCTGTTGTTTTGTAGGTACAGGTACGGATCGACGCAAGTGTCTTTTTAAAAAAATTGTGACGCATTTGATGCATCGCGACGCATCTACTGACTCGAGAGCCGCAATTTCCCTGACAAGCCGCAACTGACAACCAGAACAACGCATTTGTTCTGCCGAGCCGCATTTGAAGACCAGAACGACGCATCTGCCCTGTCGAGCCACATCTGTCTGGTAAAATATTTCTTTCAGTTTTGAGGTTCTGATTTTTGGATTTCAGGTTGTTTCGGGTTACTGGTTTTCTGGTTTTCTATTTTTTCTGTGTTTTTTTTATTCCTGCATGTTAACTAGATTAGATTTTTTGTGTTACTAATCTTTTCTTGTAGCGTGTGGCAATCCTCATTCATGTGTCAAAGACCATTGCTTAAAAAAATTACTAATTCATTGTTTGCAGATTCGCATGTCAAAGAAGGAATAAAACAAACTTTGTGCTTATTTTTCTTAGATTAGCAAACATTTGATTTTAGTGCATATAAAACGAACTCATGTCTTCTATGCTTGATTGTGGTTGTGGAATGGTAGGTGAGTATGCTCTCACTTGGTGAA
>VDFB02102617.1:0-51360 GCA_007258455.2 Sequoia sempervirens | reverse complement strand
TGATGGCCTAATGTGTACATGCCGTGGTGCCACCAATCATGCGCGACTCCGTCCAGATGTAAAGTGGCAAATTTAATTGCCTCATCCTCTTGCATAGGTCTAAGTGACAGATAGTTGTCCAATTTCTGGACCCATGACCTAGCTGATGTCTTCTCTGACCCATCAAAATATGGCAGTGTAATCTTGCTCACAGCATATTGTAAATCCCTATTCACCTGTGGCTGCTGCTGCTGATGCTGTGGGGGTCTACGATCAAATCTACCTCCTCCTCTGGGTTTATAGACATCTATAAACTCATGAAACGTGAGTGCCTGCCGGATCTCAGGCGCTAAAGACATGTACTCGCCATGAAATCTCGTCAAATCTGCCACCGACATGCCGTTCTGTGGCTGGAAGTCCTGATGATGCACCCGATGCTCTGCCCCTGGAGTCTGAGGTGGAGTATCTCTGGGTAAGAAAGTAGGCTGGCCTGGCCTACGCTCCTGATAGATCGGTAACGGCTGCCTAGGAGCTGATGCCAATGGCTGATCCACTGGAGTGGTCCCGCTCGTCTGTCCAATCTGTATGAAATGAGGCTGTGTGGGCGTACACTGCCTAATAGTACCCATCAACTGCGACATCATATCCATCATGTTGTCGTGTCTCCGTCTAAACTCCTCATCAGTAATGTCACCCTCTGCATGTGCCTTCCCTGGATCCCTGCGAGTCTCTGAGGAAGTCTCACGATCTGCCATTAGGGTTGCAACACTGTTTTCACTACCGTCTGAACTGGATCTGTGAAAACCAAGCACTCCTGATACTGTCTGACCTTCTGGAATCGGAGGACCTGTCCAGTCTTCGTCTTTGCCTGTCCCTACACCTCTGGTATACTGAATAATGTCTTGGTTCATAAAAGGCAACCCAGAAATGCACTGTAATCTGAATAATCACTGAAAAAGCACAGGATGGCAGGAGATCTGTGCTCTGATACCACTGTCAGAACCCTGGTGGTTCTCTGTTCAAACCCTAATTGATTTTTTTTGTCGTTTTTGCCATTTTTGGTTTTTTTGTGATTTTGAAGGGTTTTTGACAAAAATGTAAAAATGCGATTTTGCTTATAAATGCAAATAAATTCAAATAAATTCTAGAAATCAATATAGGCCTAGTTTTTTGATCATAAATGATAGGCGTTGCATTATATTTCACTTCCAAGAATTTTACAATAGCCAGTTGCAGAGTGTGAAGGAAATACAGATTATTAAATGAGAAAAAACCTGATTTAAAATGGCGGCTGCAGCTGATTAAAGAATGTACGGCCAGAATGAATGAAGATTCCTCAGAGCTCCAAAACCAACGCACAATCTCAGTTGACCAAAGCGCCCAATAATCCCAAGCCAGAAGCTGAGAAGGGGAGGCGTTCCTCTGGAAATGATTATGTACGGCTCCTGCTGGTACGGCCTGTACAGCAGTAATAATGACAGTACGGATTCCTTTGAAACTCGTGCCAAAACAATGATGGATGATGATGGATGAAGTCGCCTCTGAAAGGTGGTAGATATCTCTGCTGAACTCGATGAATCCCTGTCTGATTAACTGATTATGCTCAATCTGTGATTCCTGGATGAAATCACCAAGTGCAATCTTCAGCTGGTATCTCACAGCCTCAGTATGCCTGATCTCTGAAGAGGTTACGTTCTCCAGAAACGATGTTTGCCAGAAACCCTAGGGTTTGCAAACTCCAAAGCTCAGATGCTCAGAAGACAAAATTGAATAATAAACTTGATAGTTCGATTTTGCCTTGGGAAGAACAATATATTCTTCTTTGAAAAGTTCGACCTAATTCTCCATTAAAATAATCATTTAAATTAATGATTTAATTTTCACTTTGGACTTAGGAGAATTTATTTAATTATTGGCGTCCCTTTTTAATGAGCATTAAATACTCATTAAATCACATTTTAATAATATAATATAAAGTATAATTAAATACTTTATAACTTAGCCAAATAATTAAATATTTTAATATTTCAATAAAGTGACTTTATAATAAAGTCAAATTATTAAATATTTAATAACTCAGTAATTACTCCTTATTTCTCCGCCAAATCAAACAATCAAACCGGTCAAGCTAAATCATCGCAGGTGCCCGAATAGCAAATTGGTTCAATCTAACTTTTCTAAAAATAGAAAGTCCTCAAAAGACTCTCTCTCGAAGATTCTGCGAAGGCCCAAACCTGATTACACTGCAAACTGGAGCTAACCAACACCGAGCAACCGCCAAAAAGGATCCTTGAACACTTGCCTACGAGGATCAAATGATAGGCTAACCTCTACCACCGCGGCTTTTAGGATGGGGACATGATGAGAAGATTAACCTGTTTCTCAAGATCTTTGTTGATTTTTAGTTGCTTCTTCATAATTGTGGATAAGTTAAATGTCTGCAATGGAGGGTTAGAGTAGAGCATTTGCAATCAACCTCCAAAAAATAAATAGATTAAGAGAAGGCAACAATACATCAATATTTTTAAATGACTTCACCTCAATTTGTTTGCAAATTTCTGACATCACATCATGGGAAATTGAAAGGCTTAACAGGGCTGATTTCCAAGATCATCTGTGTAGGAAGAGGGTTGGGAGAGAAGACATGATAGATTGCTAGATCTTGTGGGCATGAGGACAGACCCAAAAGGCATGCTTGACAGACTCTAGGTTGGCACAAGAGAGGCATTTAGGATGGTTGGGGTGGTCTGGTGGAGTGGGCTGGATGAACTTGAGACTAGTGACAATTAGACAGGTGGGCAGGGGTGGAGAGGTGGGAGGTGGGGTAGGTTGAGTCTGGTGGAAAGGGTTGGATGAACTTGAGACTAGAGCCAATTGGAAGTTTAATGTGTAGGAATTTCCAAGCTGTGAGTTGGGATTGGACAACAACTTCTGATTGCCATAAATGGAGGCTGAGTTTGTTTCATTTGGCATTGGGAAGTTTGCATTTCCACTTGGCATTTAGTCTAGGAGAAATAGGGAAAGTGGGGAGTAACTGCTTGTAAATGGATATGAGTTGAAAGAAGTGGATATTGTGGGCATAAGGCCAATGCTAGTCTTTAAGGAAGTTACAGTGATGCAATGCATAGATCTTGATGGTAAAGAAGGGGGGAAAGCTCCTGCATTTCTATTATAGTTTGTTCATTATTGTTGCTGAGGCTGAACTCATATTTGAGCTGCTTCTTGTCATGGACTAGAATCAGAGAGATCGAATAAGCTTAGGGGCCCCCTTGGCATGAAGTCCCGATTTTCAATCGGGTTGAACACACCACACTGGGCGCTCTGTAGGAAGCAGGTTTGGACCCGGTTGAGCATATACAATAGGTCTCTAAAAACTTGAAGGCCCTTTTTGAAGAGGCATTTTTCCCTTTGGTTTGCATATGAGCTCTAGAGATTTTTCATCTAGTTGAATCAACTTGTTTCACCACATTGAGGAGTTGAAGAAGCTAAGCCCATGCCTTAAGGATTGGTTGTGCTAGGTGAGCTGTTGGGAGAAAAGCTATCAAGCTTTCCAAATGCTGTTGAAAGGGGTAGATCCTTGGGTTTTAAAGAAGGCTAAGAGAATCTTGTCTTTTCACTACACCACATGGTGAGGTTTGCCAACAGTAGTCAATTGGATTTTGAATCTAACTAGGTTTTTCCAAGGGGTTTCTCCCTCAAGAGCTCACAAAATCCACTTAGTGTAGCAAACACCTTGCTAGAAGGGGTCAATGGCATCTAGGCCCCCTTATCATTTTGTTGAATGGAATGTAGCCAAGAGGTGGTGGGGAGTATGCCCTTCTTGTTGCCCCATTCCACCATACAAAGCTTTGTATGAGTTGTGCTAAATGGTTGTAATAGCTCTAGGAAGTGAGCCAACAAGAGGAGATGTAGGCATGATTGGTGAGGAGGATCTTATTTCCCATATGAATTCCCCCAACATGGACAACAATTGGTTGCTTCAATTCATGAGTTTACCTTTGAATTTCATAAGAAATCAACTCCACATATCTTTGAGAGAAACTCCATGCCAAAGAGGATTCAAAAACACTTGGTAGTGACTCAATGTTTCACTTGTTTGCTAAGGATCCAAGGGTGGGGATTAGGCCTAGTCATGAGAAATTTGGTCGTGTATAGCCAACTAAGAACCTGAGAGAACACATAAAAGGTTCAAGATATCTAGGGTGTGGGTCACTTCTTTAGCATTATTTTGGATGAACATACTATTTCTGTAAAGTAGGAGTTGAGGGCATTGGCATTATGAGGAAGAGAGATACCTTGAATCAAGTGGTTGGAATGAGCATGTTGGAAAAAGTAGCCAGGGGCATTAGCAACAAGGACAAAGAGGAAAGGAGCAAGGGGGTAACATTGGTGGATGGACTTTTGGATGGGAAATTAGGGCAAGAGTGAGCCATTAGTAGCCAAATTTAACATTAGTATCCATGATGAGCATTCTTATGTGGTCTGCGAGCTTACAACCAATCCCCAACCATTGCATCATGTTTAGAATGAAGGGCCATCATATGTGGTCATAGGATTTGTTGAAATCTAACCTAATGATAAGAGCATCTTAGGCTATTTGTTGGGCCCATTTTGTAGTTTCCAAATCTACCACCAAGGAAGCCTATTTGTTCAAGTTTTCACAATCTCCTAAGCAATATGCTTTATTTTGTAGGTCAAAGCTTTTGTGATGATTTTATATGAGGTATTGAATAAGGTGATGGTTTGCCATCCATTAATAGTCCTATCATTTCGGCCCTTAGGGAGGATTTGATTAGACCTTGGATGATGTTGGCCCCTATGGTACTTGTTCCAATGCCTTCAATCTACACATGGTAGAAGCCTTCTTGAATATGGGGTCATAGAGCTTTGTAAAATTCAACTAGAAGGCCATTCATGCCTATTCTCTAGTTGGTAGCCATGCAATTCAATGCTTCACCAAGAACTTCCAAGGTAAGAAAGTGGTCAAGAATTTTTTTGTAGTGTTGGTCAATTTTTTGGGAAATGCAACCACCGATATTGTCTTCAAGAATTGTGATAAGAGGATCATTAGTAGTGTCATTGGTAAACATCTCTTTGTTGTGTTCAAAAGGTTCTTCCTATCTCTAATTGGTTAGTTTGAGGAATCTCATTGTTGTTGTTGATTGAAAAATCTGCCCTTTTTTGTGTTTATATTTTAGATATTGGAAGAACTTCAACCTTGTTAGTTTTTTAATTCACTCCTTTTGATGTGACACAAAATGGAATAGTGTGTATAGTAAATTGTTCTTCAAT
Organism: Sequoia sempervirens; assembly: GCA_007258455.2. Lineage (NCBI taxonomy): Eukaryota > Viridiplantae > Streptophyta > Pinopsida > Cupressales > Cupressaceae > Sequoia > Sequoia sempervirens. The sequence continues at coordinate 46,089 of VDFB02102617.1, read as the reverse complement.
CAGTAGGGGAAGCTCCTTATGATTTAAAATTTAGAAGACTTTTCAAATAAACTAGATCTAAAAACCTATCCTTTTTTTTTCCAATCTAGAGCAAAAAGCATTTCCAACAGATGTGCACTAGATAAGAAGTTTTGTGTATGTGAACCTATCTATTGCAGAAAATAGACTAACTATAACTAAGGATACTTATGGTTTCTAATTAAATTCAAAGATAAAATAGAATAAGTGAGATAAGATAGAATCAAGAACACACAAATGTTAAATACAAAAGAATAACACACAAAGTTGTAATACTTCTTTTGTTAATAGTCGTAGTATAAAGCTTGCAAAAAAATATCAAATCATACTTTACATAAAACAATCAAACATTAACTGTGACTCAATGAACAACAATATCATGCAAGCTTGATAATTATTATTGAAAATTGAAGTGCAAAGGCACTTATTTATATTGTTTACAAGAACTGCATGAAAATGATTAAAAGAATTTAATTGCTACTTTTATCCTAGGAATAGCTTTGCATGAATACAAGCTTGTAATGTCCCTTGTAGAGTTACTTTAAATTTTTCCTTCAATCTTATAGATTAAGATATCAAAAAATGCCAAGAACCAATAACCTTTAAGGGAGGGTATAAATGATTATAAACCTCTACTATGCGCTTTTGATTTACTTAAAGAACAACTCTAACTTAACTGGTTAACACTAGTCCTGATTATTGGACACATATATTAATAGGAGTGGATATTATGTCAGTAATAATGATGCCACGTCTCTGATGTGAATTCTGAAATTCTGTTTGAAATGATGAAGTCTGAATTGCTTATTAGTTCAAGAATGGAAAATTGACAAGAAGATATAATTGCTGTTTCTAACTTATTACTTGAAGATCATGTGTTTGAATGTGTAAGAGACTTATGCCTCTACCTGATCGCTGTTCCTGAATTGATCATTATACTCCTGCAATTTTTACTTGGTGCTGTGTCTGAATATTGACGGATTGCTTATGCATCCATTAGCCTTGTAAGGTGAACTATATGCCACCCTTAATTGACTGGTCGTAGGCTCTTAAGAGTACTCCAGGTCTGAGTTTTAGAGATATGAATTCACAAATCTTCTGATATCCCTTGGATGAACTATGAACCTCCTCAAATAGATTTCGAGTGGGCATGATGTGAAGAGTTGTATCTTTTTAAACATGTCTCTTTCACACAACTTAATTAATCATATCTTTAATACCATTCGCTAACTAATTAATGCTTTGATCAAAATGATTGCCCTTCCTTTGAACAACAATAACCTTATTATTGTTCCTTACGTCCAAGGAATGCCTTTGGATGAATCCATCTGCTTTGTGCAATTGGTTTAGCAATCAAATGGGGTTATTACAATCTCCCCTCCTTGGAATCGCTTGCACAGAAGCACTCTTAGGTTAGGATGTTGGAGAACTTGCTCATTCTGCCACCTAGCATCTTCCATAGGTAAAATAGAGAAGGGTTGACACACCTTCTTGAAGGAAAAATTCAGCTTCATCAAAGAGAAATAACCAGGTTCTTCATTTCTGAAGTTATTTTGCATTTAGTGTCTCATTTACATTAGGGATCATTTGCTGGTATAATCAGCATCACAACAATGTAATTACAGTCATATTATGAACAATCAAATTGCATATGTAAGGCTGTCATGAGTATGGTAGTTGGCATTGATAGTTTCAGTCATATCTATATTGTAATAAGTCTGATTGCATTTCATCTACAGCTTGTAATCACTTATATTTCATTGCAATATCATATTGGAGATATAAGGAATTTGCTGGTCATTTATTTGACAAAATGTCTTTTACATGTAATTGCATTACTTTGTGCTAGTTTTCATGCCAAGTGTTTGTGAAAATTCCTCTTGGCTGTAGGTGTGCATTTGCATTTAGAAATTCATTTATATGCACTTGAAAACACATAAAAGAGTTGCATCTTCATTTTAGATAATTGCATAGTCATCTTGGAAGATATTTACAAGCATTTATTCATCATTGCATCAAGACAAAAGAAAGCAAAGCAATCTGAAGCTTATTATCAGCAAGTTGGGTGTTGCAAGCAAAGTGTTTGTCAAAATTCCAAGGGCAGAAAATCAGTGTTCTTGGATCAGATTTGGCAAGGCACTTTATAGTGGTATCAGAGCCAGGTTACTTGCTAGCTTGTTGGGTAGATTGCACTTTGTTTCAGCTACTTGATTGCAGATCATAATTTCTATTGGTTAAGAAATGGTGTCCAAAGAAGAAATAGAGATTGCTTTCCAAGAATACCGTGCACTTCCACAATGGATCAAAAATGACCTTCCATTTGTTGAGTATATGGAGGATCCAGAATATTATCACAAGCAAGCAAGAAGTCCAATGACATGTGAGCAGTCAAGGGTGAATGACATATTGAATGCCTTGCTAGAACAACAAGAACAAAGCTTGAAAAGGATGAATAAAATCGCTGAAGAATGGAACAAGAGGATGAAGAAATATGGCGAGACATCTAAAAATCTCCATGGTGAATTTTCAGCAGCTAGTGATCAACTTGTTGTTGGTCCTAAGGAGAATCACATAGTGGAAGATGCGGAGCACAAGACACTTCATGAGGACTTCAAGAGTAAAGAAAAGCAAGTGATGATGGAAGACAACTTGGAGCAGCTACATGAAGATAAGTCTTCTTGTGATGTTTCATTGGGTGAAGAATTAGATTGTGGGTTGATAAATGAAGGTCCATTGAAGACTCAAAATGTAGAGATGGTTGAGATAGTTGATCCTTTACTTAGTGGAATAGCCACTAGTGATGTGATTACACACAATGAAGGTGACACTCTAGAATGGCATGATATGATTACAGATTGGTTTGAGGACAGCAGCATGATGACTCATCCTTCTCATAACAAGGAAGCTTGTGATCATGAACAAGCCAATGATATGATATCTTCTTTTCATGACAGCCCTACACCTATTGGTAGACATGAAGATATCAAACATAAGAGGACTGATTTTGTGTACTTTGGCATTGAGGAGATCAAAAGGTCTGAAAGGATGAATGAAGAGTGGATGAGAGAGGCAAGAAGGCTAGATTAGTGGCTGCAAATGCAAGGAAACATCTTCAAGATGTGAAAGAAAAAGTCAATCTTTCCAACTTGGCAAGAAAAAAAGGAATTGATAGCATTAGAAGACTTCTTACTCAAAGGAAGGATGCACTTTGTGATGAGGTTGATAAGCTTGGTCAATCAAAAGACTTGGTACAATTTGAGGTTTCTTCATGTGTTGGGGAGGTTGATCACTCTCTTGAGGAGGTTGATGATGTTAGTGATGACACTCTTAGTGGATCAGCCATTCAAGAGTTGTCCTTGGAAGGTAATGAAGTCATCTACAACTCATCTTTGGATTGGTTACCTATTTCATATGATAGGGCAGCTATCTACTTGTTGGTTGGTGATTTTATTTTCTCAAAGTCTTCATTGATTGATGGTAGTCCTACTTGGAGTTCCATTGCACATCCATATTTGGCATTGTTTACATCAACTATTGAGTGGATTCAGCAAGTTGTGCTAGTGCCGCAGGAGCTACTTGGTGGTGAAAGGGACATTACACAGATCTTCACTTGGGATCCAGGTGGCTAGTGGACAGGCATAGTTGATTCTCCAATTCGGGCATCAAATGTTGTGACAGTTGAGATGGATTGACAGTTGTGAATTGCTTGAGGACAAGCAATTTTGGGAAGGGAGGACTGTCATGTCCTCGAATTGGAGGTATGGTGATTTAATTAAATTATTTAATTAAGTTGTCCAAATTATTGATAATTTATGAGGATAGCTTAATTGATGATTTAATTAAATCAAGAGATGTTATTAAATTAATTATTTATTAAGTTATTCCCATAAAATAAAATATCAAAAGGGATGACTTATTATTTAATTAATTTAATAGTAAAAAGTGACTTAAGTGACTTAGTAATAAAATAATAAAATAATAAAGTCACTTAAGGAATATTTCTGGAATCTTCTAGAAGTCTCTTGGTGATGAGGTTGAAAAAGTATAAAAAGAGGCTTGGGCTATGCATTTGGACATCTGGAGTTGCAAACACTTTTCTACTACACTGCTGAAGCTGAATGCTTAGCTTATTGATTTCCAGTCTTCGTTTGTGAAAGACCAAACCTAGCTGGTTAAGTGCCAATTTCGGTTGTGCAACACCAACCCTAGTTGGACAGTGGAGGAAGATACTTCAGTCTTTCTCATTGTGCTAATTGCAATCATTTTTGGAAGAGTTTGGGAAGTTATTTGAAGTCTGCAATTTTGTTTTAGTCTGCAGATCAGCCATGGAAGGATTAGCATTTTCATTCATTACTCTTCATTGAAGCTTCATCTCTTTGTGGGTATTGGAGGGATCACTTTCTCTTGCGAAGACAATCATTTTTATAACAATTTTGGAAGCCAATACTGCTGTATTTATTTTTCTAAAAAGTTGTCAGGCAAACCAAGGGCGACCTCTTGGCAAGGGGGCGATTTTAGTTTTGGAGGCACAATAAATTCCAATAAAATTTGTGTGGCATTGCTGGGCATAGAGAAGGGTTGACACACCTTCTTGAAGGAAAAATTCAGCTTCATCAAAGAGAAACGAGCTTATTTGTGGGTGCTGCTACAAAACCAGGTTCTTCATTTCTGAAGTTATTTTGCATTTAGTGTCTCATTTACATTAGGGATCATTTGCTAGTATAATCAGCATCACGACAATGTAATTACAGTCATATTATGAACAATCAAATTGCATATGTAAGGCTGTCATGAGTATGGTAGTTGGCATTGATAGTTTCAGTCATATCTATATTGTAATAAGTTTGATTGCACTTCATCTACAACTTGTAATCACTTATATTTCATTGCAATATCATATTAGAGATATAAGGAGTTTGCTGGTCATTTATTTGACAAAATGTCTTTTACATGTAATTGCATTACTTTGTGTTAGTTTTCATGCCAAGTGTTTGTGAAAATTCCTCTTGGCTGTAGGTGTGCATTTGCATTTAGAAATTCATTTATATGCACTTGAAAACACATAAAAGAGTTGCATCTTCATTTTAGATAATTGCATAGTCATCTTGGAAGATATTTACAAGCATTTATTCATCATTGCATCAAGACAAAAGAAAGCAAAGCAATCTGAAGCTTATTATCAGCAAGTTGGGTGTTGCAAGCAAAGTGTTTGTCAAAATTCCAAGGGCAGAAAATTAGTGTTCTTGGATCAGATTTGGCAAGGCACTTTACATGATAAATGCTCAAAATTGGAGGCATGGATACCGCCATCATGCATAAATGCATAACTGCTGTCATATGTGACTTAAATGCTGTCATTTTCTGCTGTAGGAGGATGAAAACTTGCTGATTGACAAAACCCTACTAAATTGCATACCTCAAGGTTCAAACTATAACATGACACTCCAAAAGAGGATGGCACACTTTTTTGAAGCCTCATCCACTCAAATTTGCTAAAAATAGACCTAAGTGCCTCTCTGACCTGTGCTTGCCACTTAAAACACTCTTTTCAGCCCAGGTACCTTTTGAATTCCTCCTTGTCACTTAAAAACTGCATCATTTGGCTGCTGCTGTCACCTAAGTGGCTGTCTTCACCCTCAAGTTCTCAATCCTTGGTCTTTGTCACTTACAACTCTTTTTTACTGCCAGGCACCTCTTCTGTATGCTTGTCACTTAAAATGCTTCTAGGCAAGCATTTCAGTCTCTCTCACCACTTACATGATTTAACCTTTGCCTATGTGCACCCTCCATTATTTCTTGATTTTTTTTGCAAGTTCAACTTAATGAATTCTTTCCTAGATGACTTATCCTATGTTTGCCATTAAACTCACTCCTCCAAGCAGCAGGAATGTTTATAGTCCTGCATATGCCACTTCAATAACAGCAAGGCACTTTTTTTCAGTTGTTTTGTCACTTAAAAGTTAAAAAGCACATTGACAACCATTTTGGTCAGATATGCCACTTTAGTGAAGTGTTCCATGGGGATGCGTCCTGTTGATGTGTTTTTTGTGACCGCACCAACGCAGAATAAAGTTGCCAACGGCTTCCCTATTCTCTCTTGATCAAAGTATTCCGCATGCTAAGATTGCAAGAAAGTTCATGCGTTCAACTCCAAGGTTCCTTTAATGCGAATAGGCTCAGTTTGGCTCGATGTGATTTGCTGGTATTTCAAGGGGACTTACAGAATTGTTCGGCAGTGGAGAAAGGGATTCAAATGCTCGAAAGATTTATCTATGAAGTGCGGGTTTCCTATTCTAACCGGAAAGTACTAAATTGAAAAGGGTGTAGGGCCTAAGAAGTTTATATTCTATTCTAAATGCAGGATATGTGGAGCTTCACTTCAATAGACTTCAACCGGATTTCACCTAGCCTCCGTCGGACAGCCTCAGCAAAATCGGTGCAATCTTCAAGGGAAATAGCAAAAGATGTTCAAATTATGACTTAACATGCATACACCATCACAACGACGCATATAAGCATATAAATCACAACCGAAGTTAAACTCAATGTAATGTCCAGTTGACCACACAAGGCGAACTTATCATCAACAAGCCGCTAGTGGTATGGAATAAAGCGAAGCTATCTTAGTAAAACACCACACACCAAAGTAAGCTACATGCATGAATTTAAGCTACTTGGATACGAAAGGAAGAAGAAACCTTGCTAGCATTTCATGACAAGACGAATTCCATCATCAATGAAAAGATCTATTATCATAAAATGTGTTACACAACAATTTCTTCAAAAGTTTTCAAAGGGAAAACTTTCTCTCTTCTCCAAACTCACTATCAATCTACTTAAGCTACTTGCTGTCCCTCTAATTTAATTCTACTCATCCTCTCTAATCGCCTACTTCTAATGAGAATTACAAATGAGGGGACCCCTTTATATAGCTACAGCTAAGTCCCAAAAGATCTGCTAGGTTAATCGACATAGCCGTGAATCGTACACCTCACTCTAAATATTGTCTCTAAAACACATATATATATATACGAGGAGAGTAAGTAATAAATGCGCCCATAATACACCACATCATCCTTCTAGGTTCCCATTCCAGACGTTCACATCGCTCTCGATTTCTCATGGGCGTTGTCCTTTGATTTCTTCCACTTGAGGGTCTTCATCTTCGTCATTTTGAGTTATACTAAGTCCCAACACTTAGTCATTTTCTTGCAACTTTTTCTCCTTCGAGATTGAAACTCATCTTCCTCGTGCTTCCACTTCAAGTCATCACACTAAGTCATCATCATTTGGCCTCGACGTTCCTCCTGCAAAACAAGCAAGGAGAAGGGGATCAGATCATTTCATAATATAAATTCAACTTACTCACCTGATTCTAGCACTTTGATCTTCAGCGGTTTATCGTTAATTAGCCAGATTCCCCATGCCTAGCTGGCCTCTGATCCATCTTTCAGCGACATCCTTTGACAAGATTTTTAACCGCATCTTTCAAGAAATTCATTTCACTGGCTGGAGCTCAATAACCTTGGTTTTATCTCGCTTAAGCAACCATTCAATGGCGATTTCAGCAAATTCACCCAGGAAGTCTTTCACCCATCACCGTTCGAAGATTTCACCTTGAAACACATTTCATTTTGCTCTTAGAAAATTTTCACATCTCCCTTAGGAAATTCATCAACCTGGCGCCCATCAAAAATATCCATCCTGAAGGCCGCAGCAAAGCATGGAAGGCTTTAAAATCAACTCCTCATCGACAATCTTCGATACCCAAAAGAAAATTTTCTCCAGAACGCGTCGAACCCATGGGTACCCAACGAACGGGTTCATTTAATTTTCTCTGAATTTTGAACCTTAGAAAATTATTCTCTGTGAAATTTAAATTCGTTCTTCACATCTGTGGAGATTTCTTGTTGCTCTGACTTGGAAAATTTTTATTGTTCCTGCACTGCCAGCATCTTTATCTTCGACAAATTTTACTCATCACATGAAATTCTTATCATCTCAGAGTCTAGGCGCATTTTCCAGAGGAAGAAAATATTTTGCCTTAGAGAAATTTTAAATCACCTTGCATTTTGAAAATTTGCCTTAGAAAATTTTATTTGACTCCTCAATCACTCTGCCTGTGGTGGAGAAAATTTTATTTTGCTTCACTGAGAAAATTTTCCTCGCAAGCACAACATATTTTATTTTTCACCTGGCAACTTCCAACGCCTAGGCAAATTCTCCAACACTTTAAAAAAAATATTTTATTCTTACTTGAGGCGCCTAGCACACTTAGCATTTTATTCTCAACACCTCACACATATCACTCACCACGCCTTAGGAAATTACTCACTTCACACGCCTTAGAAATATTTTCTAACACTTCACCACCTTCATCACCCTTGGCGCATTGAGAGGAAATTCAAAAATTCCATCCAATACTGATATTCACCATCTCACACGCCTAGCAAAATCCTCTAAGACATCACCTTAGGCGCGTTTTAGGCCAGGAGAAGAATAACGCCTAGCATTTACCACCTTTCACCATGTCTAGGCAATATTTTCATCTCATTTACCACCCTCAGTTACCTTTTTACCATCCCATCTTGGGCGCATTTCAGCATGTCAAGAGGATGACTCTTCAGCTTCCGTTTTTTTTGTCTTCACATGGCATGATTTGGGCGCATTTTGCCCCTTGAGGAGGATGAGAAGCTTTGACTTGTTGACTCCCTTGCATTTTGGGCGCATTTCCACCTATGTGCAGGATGAAACATGTTGACTTGTTGACTTCTTTGGGCGCATTTGCACATGCATGAAGGATGGCGCATTTAGGGGGTGGTGGAGGATATCTTTCATGCCTTAGAAATTTTTTTGCTATCAACCTTGAGCTGGGCGCATTTTGCTATAGGAGCAGGATGATATTCGTTGACCTCTTTGACTTTTTATCACCTTTGGGCGCATTTTGTATAGGCTGCAGGACGAGTTTTATACTTAGAAACTTTTCCAACATGAGAGCTTGAGCTGGGCGCATTTTGCCATGGTAGAGGATGAGAATCATTGACTTCTCTTTGACTTTTGTACCTTGGGCGCATTTTGCCCCCTGAGCAGGATGAACGCCATACTTTGAAATTTTATGCCTCTTCATCAATCTGGGCGCATTTTGCCAGGCCTGCTGGACGAAACTCCAGACTTAGACAAATTTTCATCCTCCTTCGCCAAGATCGCGTCTTTATTATAGTAAGTCTTCACTTGTCAAGCTGATCAACTCGAATTTTGAACGAAAGTACTCTCACCACTTTTATCAACTTGTCGCATTAATTTTAGTCACCCTCGCTATAGAGTAGCCTATTTAGTGTATCATTTCATAAATATTTCACTTCTATAGCTCCAAGCCCGAAAGGAAATTTTAAGAGGCGCCTCAACACGCGGACTCGCTCCTGGCTTCATTAATCGACGCATGCACCCGACATTATTTTTAGCATACAGTTTCACTTGGACTTACTATAAATAGTAAGTGCTCCGCTGACTACCACCGCCAGAGGCTCAAGAACCGACGCAGCGGTTTACATCGGATTTTGAAGATTTTGACTTTGATGCCTATTTTAGCTCCAAAGTCGAAACCCTAAATTGCACCGATGCATCACAAATGGAACTCGCTTTGCTCTCGCTTCTGTGGCACCTTACTGCGAATCTCGAATCCGTCGGGTATGGCCGCCGACATAATACTCGCTAAAGCCAGTTCCTATCGAAAGTGAGTAACTGCTTGCATGTCACACCATCGCTACTCGAAAGTATCGTGAATCAACACCGGACATAAAAGAAAACCTCGACATGCAAAACCCTAAAAATACTTTGAAGGTTGAATCCTAAAAGTGATCATTATCTGCCTTTGCATGTTACGCCATCGCTAAGGTCTCAAAAACCCGTATGAATATCCGCATGCAAAGAAAATTTCCGCATTCGACCCCTCGGGAATTCGTACTAAGCCCATCGCTAAAAATAGTAAGTTGTCCGTTTTTGCTCAAATTTGGCATGCAAGTAGTCTGACATACTCTGAATGCCGTGTGATGATCGGAATCTCAAAAATGTTGACGAATTGCCCTGAATTTCACACTTACTAAAAATAGTAAGTACCTCCGAATCTGATGAAAATTTGCTGAGAGCTGCTGGAAGCACACTGACAACAATGTTAAGCTTGGTTTTCAATTTATTCACTTTACTCAACCCTGAACTGACCAAAAGACACAAAACCCTAATTCCAGACTTGGCCAAATTTCATGTTAAAGCTCACAGACGAGAACGTCCCCGAAAAGACAGACAGAACGAGAGGGAGAGACAACAGCAAAAACAAACCAACACCAAACCAAAAGCAAAGCCAAAATTAGGGGGTCCCCATTTGCAATGGGGCGATGTGTGAAAAACATCACAACACGTCCCCTCCAAAAAACCCCACCTTATTAGGATGGGGATGTCCTCAGGATGTGGCGGCTTGTGGGAAACATCCACCTGCCGTCCCACCACCATTGCTCAAGTCTCAAGGACTTTTCCGAGATGCCACTTGGTTTGGGGACTTTGAGATGTCCTCGAGACGTTTAGGAGATTCGGAGGAGTCTCCCAACCGTCGTAGGGACTTCTAGTTTTTGCAAAGAATAAGTGATAAAATTGTGAAAATGACATTTGCCATGAAGGTTTGTGAGGTTTTGAAGGTGGTGGGGGGTTTGCTCCTCAACCTCACCTTGTATTGCGATAGGGAACACGCCAGGGTGCTAATCCTTGACCTCACTAAGGGTTTTGCCCCTAGACCTCTGCAAGGGGTGGTACCATTTGACCCCACTAGGGGCTCTACCCCCAAATCCCCACAAGGGGCGTTGCCCCCCTCGACCCCAAACCTCCACCCACCATTGTTAATGTTCAATGCAATCATTGTCATGTTTTTAATGTTTATTATTTTAAACTTTACTTAGTATGTCGACGTTTCATTTACAATTCTTGTACTTATTTTTGATTTTTCCCCAAATGTAATGTCCCCTCCTAGCCTCTGAGTAGTGCACATCACCTTTAGCCTATTCTAGAGTTCCTGTAGGCAAATGGTTTTGGTAAGGGGACTCAATTCTAGCTCCTAGTGTTGGGTTTTCAGTTTTCAGGGAGACTTTCTATTTTTAGCAGGGACTAGTATGGTGCTCACTGTCTATAGTGAGTCCTTGAGCCTATCAGCTATTTCTCTAGTTTGAGCTTTTGTGGTTACTTGCTATTTTTAGTACTTACTAAAAATAGTAAGTCAATTTTGGGTAAGCTGGACTAGGTCAGGCTATTCTCAGCAGCACATTATCAATTGGTATCAAGTTGCTAAGGTTAAAACATTTTAATATTTGATTTCCCCTTCGAAGTTGGATTATTATAAAGTAACTTATTATTTTAATGTTGAGGGTCAAAGGGGACATAAAAAGTACCATGGGCGCCTAGTGTAATGTGTTTTAAAAGGCAACAAAAGCAATTCTGAAGGCTAGATAAGAGTGCCACCCATTTTGCTTAAGGTTGAGTTGAAAATCAAATTAAAAAAAAAAACAAATGTAAATGAGGCGTGGGTTTTAGGTTTTTAGGCTTGGTCGCCCTAATTTGAAGGTGAGACTTTTAAAAGTCTCTTTTGGAACCTCATTTACTCATGGTTGAATTGGTTGCTTAAGGAGATGTTGCTGGTTTTTTGCTAGGAGGTTTGATATTCGGAGTTGAGGACAAAAACCCTTGACACCTTGGACTGGTTTCGGTAGTGCAAGGCCTACCCTAGCTGGTAGAAGGGTGATTTCATCTATAAATCACATTTGGGCTTCAAGTTGCAGAATTACAGACTATGAGAATGAAAATAATTCAGCATTTTTGTAGAAACCCCTTGTTTCCCCTATTTCCGTTTCTGACTATTTTTGTTTGATTTTTGAAGTTTTTGGTTTTTTTGTGTTTTTGCAAGAATAATGAAAGATGGCGATTTTGAAAAGAATTACAAATAAATTCTATAAAAATAATTCAACTCTGTAAATGGCAAACCCTATTGCAAATACTGAAGCCAGATCATTTATTAACCTTTTGAGACAGTTACAATGATAATCCAATTACATGCAAATCAAAAGGCAATGATATTTAATGAAAAAACCTGGTACTTGCAGCTTGCTAGTAAATTGCTTAAAAAGGTACGGCTGTGATGAAATCTCACTTCTCCCTTGATCTGATGATGTGCAATGGTGTCTGGAACATAGGCGCCCAAACTAGCAAAGGCAGACTGACCCAAAAGCAAGCGACTTTCTTCCAAGAGAAAATACGCCCTTATTAATGATGGTACGGCCTGACAGAAAGTATGGCTGCTGCAGCAATAAATGCAAATTGTACGGCCTTGTCAAACACTCTCCAGATATCAATAAAATGGCGCCTCAATGTAGAAAACTTTCCTGGATGAATATCTCTTTGAAACCCTGATGAAATAGACTTCTGTGAAGCTCTGTAATTTCTTCTGGATGAAGAAATTTCTCAACTGGCAATAGATCAGGTGATATCTCACACCCTCTGAACTGCTTTCAATGGAGATGGCTCGTTCCCCAATGAATTCGAGACTGAAACCCTAAGTTTCTGTGCTCAGACAAAACTTGACCAATTTTCAATATCAATAATCACATCATGGCTCAATTCCCAAGGCAAATGCACTATATCCCTCAAAAGTGCGAATTCCTTAAAGATAGGGAATTTTAAAAGAATTCGACTTTATTATTTTAATTCTTCAATAGTCTCCAGCCGAATATTTTATAATAAATTTAATTGTCAATTGGCCCCTTTCTGATGATGGGCGACCCCTTTATCAAAATCACTTAAGTTATAATTAAATATTATAACTTTATATTATAATCTCCAATTAATTAATATTTAATTAATTTAATTAAATATTAATATCTCTCTCATTAATCATCCGATGCCTGATCCGTCTGAAGCTGACGAACATTGAAGTGATTTTGAACACTACCAAATCCATACTGCTAAAAATAGCAGGGGTCCCACGCTGACTGCCAAGAACTGCTAAAAATAGCAACTTCTGCAAGAAATGTCCGAATGAGCCCGAACGAAAGCCAAATGATCAAACTCTGCCAATCAGAAGCTGAGCCAAGCTCCAACGTGACCCTCTATCCAGTCTATCAGCCTACGAGGGTCGTATGATAGGCTAATCCTGTGCTCCGAGAGATGTCACTGAGAAGGGGACATGACAATTTTTTAGATGTTTTAGTTTGGTTTTGGCTTGTGTTTGCATCCTTTCAGTTTGGTATGGATTTCTAGGTGATTTTGGTGTGGTTTTATCAAATTTTTGGGCACTTCATATCAGGACCTGAACTTGGTATTTTGATCATAACTTACAAATGGCTTGAGGTTTTCACATGGGTATTGATTCAAATGATTGCTCTTCTCAAGGCGTCACCAGCAAGCTTTAGTTGGTAATTTTTGAAGCTGAAATGGATTGTAAGCCTGAGTTGACCTCATGCAGCCAACGCCCTTCTCTGGGTGGTTTCCTTCAACTCTGGTCGGACTTAGTATGGTGATATATTGCTAGGGTTGGAGCTGTTAAGAGTTGTTATTTGGCATCTTGTTTATGGCTTGAAGATCATTATCGCTGCGATTGATAGAGACAAGGTTGAAGTTCTTTATCTGTTGTATGGTGCTCATTATTGAGGTTTGAAACAAGAAATATTTTGTGATATTGTGATTTATGAAATGACTGTATTATTGTTATGTTTTCTGAATTAAATAGAAGCTGAAAAGTTCTCAATTTCCATATGTAAGAACTCAACTTCTCTGACTGCCGGTGTTGTTTTTTTTGTTTTGTGTGTTTTGTAATTTTTTTGTGTTTTTTCAAGGGTTTTTGCTTTTTTTTTGTATTTTTTGCATATATTGAAACAAAATGTAATGCATAAAAGAAATACAAATAACTAGAATAAATTGCAGCTCCTCAATTTATTTTTATTGATCAGTATCCAGAAGAAAGACTAATACAATCATACCTGAATATGAAAGAGATTGATGGCTGATTGCTGTAGCAACGAAAAAAGCACCTCAAGAAATAATTTGAAACCCCTTGTATATTGAGCAAACATAAAAAATGAAGGTGCAGCTGCCTTCTACTTATCAAGGCGTCCCTTCCCAATTTTTATTTGATTTTTTGATGACCTTTCAAATAGAAATCGCCCTACTTGATGGGCTGCCCCTTTTGCTGTATTATGGCTGATGAAAACCAGGCCGTACCTTCTTGTAAATTGTGCCAGTAGTCACCAATAATCTGCCTCTAAGCTGCTCTATAATTTGTCACCAAAGTTCTTCGATTTAACTTTGAAAACCCTTAACCAAGTACTCAGATTTTTGCACACATAGAACTTCTGGATGAAGCTCTTTTGAATGGCCAGATTCAATGGATATTTCACCACCTCAAATGGTTGCAACACTGAAGATTGCATCGTTCTCCAATGGTGTTTGGAATGAAACCCTTGGCTCCCTTCTCACTGTAATTTTCATCTCAACACAAATGCCCTCCGAATGAATAACACAAGCTTCAAGGTAAAATATATATATTTCTCCAAGAGGGTCGATTTCACCCAAAAAGCACCATTTAATAACATTAAATATTATTACTTTGTATTCTTTTAATATTTCATTAGATACCTCAAAGTTGGCACCCAATATTAAATTAATTCAACTGGCCCCCTCCTCATGACGCCTAGACCCTCAATTATTAAGTTTAAGTTATAACTTAATAATATCTCCTTTTAATTTATTAATATTATTTGAGCCAAATAAACATTAATAACTCCTCAAATACACAATATCTCTTCAAGCCATTTGAACTGGGGGCTAAGCTACTGAATCTCCATACAACCACATGCCTTACTAAAAATAGTAAGGATCCCTCTCTATCAACTTCTGACTTACTATAAATAGTAAGTAGAGCATACGAAGTCCTGAAAGCCTCAAACGGAAGCCACGAATAGAAAACACTGAACTCTAGAGACGATACAAGCCTCAAAAGACCCTCTATCCAACTTATTAGCCTACGAGGGTTAGAATGATAGGCTAATCTCACTGATGACTGATGACTAACTTGGAGGGGACATTACACCATACTAGTTTATAGTGCTACTTTTTGTATATGTATGTTTTATCATTGGCAAGTTCAAAGCTGCAAATGGGCATATGAAAAACTAAACAGGCAAACTTAGAAAGCACACAATCAACAAGCACTAGGAATGAGAAAAAAAATTGGGGTCTTATATTATAGTGGTATCAGACCTCACATGATCTTGCCATCTAGTGCGTTTTGTTGATTCATGAGCATCAATGATAGGTAAAGAAGGTATCAGGAAAGGGTTAGAAGGAAAGAGGAAAGTTTTTGGGAGCATTGGCCATCATCTAGTGATACATCTAGGTCAGAAAACTACTCAGCTGAGACACCTAGATCAGAAAATCAGTCAGTAGAGTCTTCTAGCTCTGAAAACATGGGAGATGGGAGAGGAGAAGATGAGAGAAATGAACCACCACCGGATAGAATGATGCTTATGTTGGATGCTTTGGTTAGGGGACAAGTTAGAGCAAAGCAACATGTACTTGAAACAAATCAGCAACTAGTGTTGTTAGTACAAGAAATGGGACAAATGAGACAAGCGAATGGTGTAGGTCAGCATAGAGTTGGTAATCAGCAGGATGGGGAAGCTATGGCAAGACCCCTTATGCCAAATTTCCCTCTGAGGGTATAAGCACCAGTTGAACTCACTCTAGTTGAGAAACAAGAACAATTTAGACAAGATTGGCATGATGCAGGGCCTGGATTTCAGCAGGATATCTCTCTTAGAGAGTACATTGACTTGAGAATGAGGCATACAAACACAAGGGGTAACAGGGACCAACACAATGACTTGCGTAGGAAGGTTGGAAAGTTAACACTCACATACTATGATGGTTCCAGGAAGATGGCAGCAAGAGCATGGGTTCAAAAACTTAACACATATTTCACATTAAACCCTATGCCTGAGGTGGAGTCCATACAATATGCATCCATTCACCTTGATGGTATTGCTCATGAATTGTGGTACAACGGAATGGTGACTTTGGGACATTCCCAAATCACTTCTTATTGAGAGTTCATTGAAAGGTTGATTGAAAGGTTTGACAAGAAAGACCTTGAATTGCACTTCAAGGAGTTAGCTTAGTTAAAACAATGGGGTTTAGTGGATTCTTACATTGCAAATTTTTCAGAAGTTATCAGTGCTTGTGACAGATATTTCAGAGAGGAGGCTTATAGTGTTGTTCATAGATGGTCTATCCGATCCTCTAAGGGGTTGGATCAAAGCCTTTAACCCACCTACCCTTCAAGAAGCCATCAAAAAGGCTAGAGACATGGAGACATCAGCCTTTAAAATAAATTTCAGTCAAAGGGTTTGCTGCAAAAAAGGGATAAGGACAAGAAAATCAGTTCAAAGGAGCATGAGCAGCCTAAAAAACAATACACTAAGATAGTGAGACCTTGAATGAGCTTAGGAGGAAGGGGTTGTGCTTCACGTGTAGGGAACCATACACACAAGGCCATAAATGCTCAACCAAGGCAAAGGCATTGCTTATTGAGTACCAATCTGATGAAGAAGTTGCATTAGAAAAATCAAACCAACAAGGTGATACAGAAGAAAGTGATGATGAAAAACCTTCAGAAGAGGGGGAGAAGGTGGAGAATAGTGATGGGAAGCTAGCCCAACTTCATAGCTTCCAGAAAAATGAATCTCTACGCATAATAGGAGTGCTCCAGGGGTAGTGTATGGTAGCTTTGATTGATATAGGGGCTGCTAACAACTTCATTGATGAGGGTCTAGTGGCACGTAGAGGTCTTCAGACACAGGAGGTGAGGGGATTCCGTGTTATGGTAGTAGATGGGTTTACTATCCAGTACACTAAAACGGTTCCACAGTTGAGCATACTTTTTGGAAATCATGAGGTTAAGGAGGATTTTTGTGTGGTCAACATAGGAGACACAGATGTAGTGATGGGTATTCAGTGGCTTCGCTCTTTGGGGGAGATCACTTTAAACTTTCAAACCATGGAGTTGAAACTTCAATCCGGGGGTAAGAGTGTGGTTTTGGGAGGCATGTTTAATGGAGGGCCATGTGTGGTATCCTTAAGTGTATGGAAAGATGTTTTAGGCATGACCGGGTTGAGTGGGCAGCAAAATGCATCATTATGCCTACAATCATAGAAGAGGTTCAGAGAGCATATCCCCTTGGTGTACAAGAGCTTCTTACTAAAAGAAGCAAGGTGTTTGGTAGTATTCCTCCAGGGAGGTTGTCATGCCCCTCGAATTGCAACACTAAAATATTAAAAAATAAATAAATAAAAATAGAATCAAATCAAACATTAAAATGAAAATAAATAAATAAAGTAATAACAATCTAAATATAAATATTAACAATTTAATATTATACTGTAAAATATATATATTTATATAAAACTAATATAAATAAATATATTAACATTACTTTAAAAACACAGAGGGGACAAGATATTCCATGTCAGACTAGTTGTCAGTATATGTCCCCTACAACAAATAAGCCTTTACAATCCTCCGATTCATCTAGCAAGTAGTATGGCAACCATTTTAAATAAAAGGGCATCGATTAATATAAGGATCATTGATAGAAGGTGGCGACTGAATAATTAGCGACAAATTTGAAATTAATAATAGGCGGCGATTTGGATGTAACAAAGAGACAGCGATTATAAGCAACGCTGGAGGATAAGACAAAAGAACAGTTAGCATTAAACAAAAAGTCATGTCTTTTCGTTGAGCTATATTCAAAGGATGCATCGTTCCACTTATACATGAGGATATATATGGGAAGTAAGATCATTTGAAAAGAACATCATCGAATCATATACCGTAATAAATCTACACTCAAGGAAGTTTACAACATTGAATAAGAATAAGAAAGGAAGGATGGGAGGGGTAGAATAAATAAGGAAACAAGTGTGTGCAATATTAAGAGATTTATTTTATATACACCAGCAATTGATGCTATTAAAGGGGGACATAGGAAAAAGAAGATATAAAAAAGGAGGGAGCTGAGCCGGTTATTACCACTCCCTATCGTCATCCTAAGAGGCACAAAGATGAGATAGAGAAGGCCATATAGGAGCTGATTGAGATGGGGCACATTCGGCCTGGTAAGTGCCCATTTGCTTCTTCAGTTGTTTTGATGAAAAAGAAGGATGGGACTATGTGCATGTGTGTGGACTACAAGGCCTTGAACAAAAAGACTATCAAGAATAGGTATCCCATTTTTCGAATTGATGAAATCATAGATGAGTTGCATGGGGCAGTTTACTTTTCTAAGATTGATTTGAGATCAGGATATCACTAGATTAGAGTGAGGGAAGAGGATGTGGAGAAGACAACTTTCAGATGTCGTTTCAGGCACTTTGAGTTTCTTGTCATGCCTTTTGGCTTGACAAATGCACCAGCCACCTTTCAGTCATGCATGAACAGAGTTTTCAGCAAGCAGCTCCGTAAGTATGTTCTTATATTTTTTGATGACATTCTCATCTACAGTAGATCATGGGAGGAACACTTAAAACACTTGGATGAGGTGCTTAGTATTCTCGAGAGTGAATCTGACTTTGCTAAAGAATCTAAGTGTGAATTTGGGATGACAGAGCTGTTATATTTGGGGCATATCATTAGTGCTAATGGTGTGCGTGTAGACCTTGAAAAGATCAAGGCAATACTATATTGGCCACCACCCACAAATTTGACACAACTCAAGGGGTTTTTGGGCTATGTGGGTTCTATAGGAGGTTCGTTAAGGGGTTTTCACAGGTTGCAGCCCCACTTACAGATTTGACCAAGAAAGGGACATTCTCTTGGTCCAAATCAGCACAAAAGGCATTTGATCAGTTTAAGGTTATGATGAGTTTAGTACCAGTGCTAGCCATTCCCGATTTTACTAAACCTTTTGAGCTAGAGTGTGATGCATCAGGTGAAGGTATAGGGGCTGTCCTAATGCAGAACAAGCATTCCATTGCCTATGAGAGCAGGAAATTAAGGGGAACTGAAAAAAATTATTGTATATATGATAAGCAGATGTTGGCCATCATTCATGCTTTGTCCAAGTACATGCAATATCTCATTGGGGGCAGATTTGTAGTTAAAACTGATCATAACAGCCTTAAATACTTCCTAAATCAGAAGTGCTTGAGTGAGAGGCAGCAGAAATGGGTAAGCAAACTTCAAGACTTTGACTTTGACATTGAATATGTCTAGGGAAAACGTAACGTAGTGGCTGATGCACTCTCTAGGAGACCACATTTATGCATTTTTTCAGAGATTGCAGCAGATTGGAAAGAGAAAATACAAGCAGCTTATGCAAAGAACACCTTAGCAAGCAACATACTAGATGGTACTTTGATTGATGAGAAATACAGTGTGAAGGATGGGTTGATAATCTACAAGGAGAGAATTTTTTTGGTGCCTGAAACTAAGATGAAAGGGCAGATTTTAAAAACATTTCATGAAACCCTATGGCTGGTCATCCGGGGTTCTACAAGACTTACTGGCAGGTTCGTGAGAGGTTCTCATGGAAGGGCATGAAAGATGACATCACAAAGTATTTGTGTGAGTGTCAAGTGTGCTAACAAAACAAAAACGAGCACACATACCCTGCTGGTCTGCTGCAACCATTGCCAATTCCTGCTCAAAAGTGGGAGAGTATCTCAATGGATTTCATCACAAGACTTCCCAAGGTGCAAGGGAAGTATTGTATATATGTGGTAATGGACCGTTTGACCAAATTTGCTCACTTTTTTGCTATATCAGCAGAATTTTCAATGTTACTGATGGCAGATTTTTTTCTTCAAAGAGGTGTTTAGGCTTCATGGGGCACCTAAAAACATCATAAGTGACAGGGGCAACAAGTTCATGAGCTTGTTTTGGCAAGAGTTGTTCAAGCTTTATGGCATCGAGTTGATTCCCACCATTAGTTACCACCCTAGACAGATGGGCAAATTGAAATTGTTAACAAGTGGGTGGAAGGTTATCTAAGGAATTACGTTTCAGGGTAGTAGAAGGCTTGGGTTAGATGGCTGCATTTGGGGGAGTTTTGCTACAACTCCACTTATCATATGCCCATTAAGATGTCACCCTTCATGGCGTTGTATGGGTATGAGGCTCCTAGCTTTATTGATTTATTATTTGGTGATTGTAGAGTGCCTAGGGCCAAGGATTTCTTGTAGGAGAGTCAGGACATCATGAGATCTTTGAGAGAGAACATTCAGAAAGAGGATTGTTAAGAGGAGAGTGATCACAGAGTACCTAGTGAAGTGGCGGGACCTACCAGTTGAGGATGCTACATGGGAGAGTGAGTAGATACTACATCATCTAGCATTATGATTGCTTGAGGGCAAGCAATCTTTGGGAGGGTGGACTGTAATGTCCCCTCCTAGCCTCTAAGTAGTGCACATCACCTTTAGCCTATTCCAGAGTTCCTGTAAGCTAAATGGTTCTGGTAAGGGGACTCAGTTCCAGCTCCTGGTGTTGGGTTTTCAGTTTTCAGGGAGACAGGGACCAATATGGTGTTCACTGTCTACAGTGAGTCCTTGAGCCTATTAGCTATTTCTCCAGTTTGAGCTTTTGTGGTTACTTGCTATTTTTAGTACTTATTAAAAATAGTAAGTCAATTTTGGGTAAGCTGGACCGAGTCAGGCTATTCTCAGCAGCACATTATCAGTTGGTATCAAGTTGCTAAGGTTAAAGCATTTTAATATTTGATTTCCCCTTTGAAATTGGATTATTATAAACTAACTTTATATTTTACTGTTGAGGGTCAAAGGGGACATAAAAAGTACCATGGGTGCCTAGTGTAATGACTTAAAGTTGTTTTAAAAGGCAACAAAATCAATTCTGAAGGCTAGATACGGGGGGTCATCCATTTTGTGTAAGGTTGAGTTGAAAATCAAATTAAAAACAAAAGCAAATGTAAATGAGGCGTGGGTTTTAGGGTTTTAGGCCTGGTCGCCCTAATTTGAAGGTGAGACTTTTAAAAGTCTCTTTTGAAACCTCATTTGCTCATGGATGAATTGGTTGCTTAAGGAGATGCTGCTGGTGTTTTGCCAGGAGGTCTGATATTCGGAGTTGAGGACGAAAACCCTTGACACCTTGGACTGGTTTCAGCAGTGCAAGACTTGCCCTAGCTGGTAGAAGGGTGATTTCATCTAGAAATCACATTTGGGCTTCAAGTTGCAGAATTAGTATTACAAACTATGAGAATGAAGATATTTAAACATTTTTGAGGTGTTTCAGTTTGGTTTTGGCTTGTGCTTGCATCCTTTCAGTTTGGTATGGATTTCTAGGTGATTTTGGTGTGGTTTTATCAAATTTCTGGGCGCTTCATATCAAGACATGAACTTGGTATTTTGATCACAACTTACAAATGGCTTGGGGTTTTCACATGGGTATTGATTCAAATGATTGCTCTTCTCAAGGCATCACCAGCAAGCTTTAGTTGGTAATTTTTGAAGCTGAAATGGATTTTTAAGGCCTAGTCGACCTCATGCAGCCAACACCCTTCTTTGGGTGATTTCCTTCAAGTCTGGTCAGACTTAGTGTTGTGATATATTGCTAGGGTTGGAGCTGTTAAGAGGTGTTATTTGGCATCTTGTTTATGGCTTGAAGATCATTATCACTGTGATTGATAGAGACAAGGTTGAAGTTCTTTATCTGCTGTATGGTGCTCATTATCCATGTCTGAAACAAGAAATATTTTGTGATATTGTGATTTATGAAATGACTATATTGTTGTTATGTTTTCTGAATTTTAAGGTGAAAAGTTCTGAATTCCCATACTAGTTTATAGTGCTATTTTCTGCATATGTATGTTTTATCATTGGCAAGTTCAAAACTGCAAATGGGCATATGAAAAACTAAACAAGCAAACTCAGAAAACACACAATCAGCAAACACTAGGAATGAGAAAAAAAATTGGGGTCTTATATTACACCAAACCTCTACCCACCATTGTTAATGTTCAATGCAATCATTTCCACATTTTTTATGTTTGTTAGTTTAAACTTTACTTAGCATTGCAAAGTTTCATTTGCAATTTTTATACTTATTCCTTACACATCTTTTCATAACTAATTTTTCAAGTACTATATGTTTTTGTGCCATCCCCTCACTGTCCTTGCGCCATCGTCTCCTTGTCGTCCCCAAACTTAGGCCCTTGGCCCCTCGTCTTCAAAATTTTCCCCCCCATCCCCTCACTTCCTCATCAGGAAACTCTGTGGAACTATGCATTATTGTTTGTTTGCATTGCCAAGGCACGCCTTTTTGATGCCCTTGACATTTATACTCATGACTTCTTACTTCAGAGCTTTTTTCGATTGTTCATGACACTTCTGATTTTTACTCCTAGGTGCACCTAACATCCACTGTCGTCACTAAAGAATGCTATTTCCTTCTAGAGTGCACATTTTTTCATTCTTTGTCACTTAAAACATTAAGTTACATCCTAGGCATGCTTATTAAGCATTGGTTGAACTTAAAAAACATCACTTGAAGCAACCAAATGCCTATATAATCCACTCATGTTACTTAAAACCTCTCATTAAACATTTAGGCACACCTAATGTGCATCCTTGTCACTTAAAATCCTTATCTCATCTCAGAAGCACCTTTACCAACCACTTTCATCACTTAAGACCTTAGGTGCTCATGAAGAGCTTTTTTGTCACTTAAGCATGCTAGGCGCTTATCTCCTAGGCACTTGATTGAGGTGCATTTTCCTTTTGAAAGACAAGTCCATCACTGTTTAAGTGTCGTTTGGTGTTACCTTTTCCATTGAGGATATTCATGAAACATCTAGGCTCCTTTTTGATGCATCTTTGCCACCTAAATGATTTCCATGCACTTATTTCTCTTACTTTGTCCCTTGAAGATTGAGTTGTCCACACAATCCTTTGCCTATGTTTCTTCACCTTGAACTATCTTGCATTGCTTATGATGAGTCTTAGATTGCCCCTCAATTCATCTTGTTGCTGCATATAGCTATGGAAAATGGGCAACATGACATTGAGAAGGAGGGACAACTCATGGCTGAAGTTTTGATATTAGGAATTAAATATATGACAACTTGACAATGAACATGACAAGCCTCACAAAGGAGACTTGATATGCAATTTTTGTAAGGGGTAAAACAAAGCACATGCCTAGTGGGGGTTCATTGATTTGCAGATGATAGCCTTTTGACCTTCCAGTTGTAAATTTGTTCTTGATCTCACTTATCAAACTATTCCATAAATCTGCTTTAGCCTTATCTTGAAAAATGGAGATGTTGAGATACTTATGAGGGAGATGTTGAGATTATTCTCCTTTTGTCACTTTAACTAAAAAGGATTTTGATTTTCATATGTTGATGCTTTGACCTAAAGCCATCTCACAATATTTTATAATTTCTTTGATCTAATTACATTTTCTTATGAAGGGTTCGTAGTCTACATTGTATCATCTACAAATTGAGCATAAGTTAGTAGGTAATTGTAGAAGATGGATTGATCTCTCTTATCTTTCTTCTTCTTTCATCCTTTGTCTTTGTTCAACCAAGAGCCTTGACCATGATAATGTAGAGAAAAGGGGAATGTAATAACCCCGACCCGGTGGATCAAGATTATAATCGACTTAGCCAGCAATACACTGAATAATAAGACTCAGAAATTGCATTATTTACCTCATA
This sequence comes from Sequoia sempervirens, assembly GCA_007258455.2. NCBI lineage: Eukaryota > Viridiplantae > Streptophyta > Pinopsida > Cupressales > Cupressaceae > Sequoia > Sequoia sempervirens. The sequence continues at coordinate 22,306 of VDFB02102617.1, read as the reverse complement.
TCCAACTTCTAGTCTAGAACAGATATCAACTCTCAAGTTACACTAAGAATTACTGTGATGACCCTTGCCAGATATTGCTATTCCAATGTGTTTTCACACAGGTGTCTTTGGTTTGGTTTGTATTTGAATGAAATAATTGGTTTGGCAATGTATTGATAACTTCACATAATAATTGACTATAAACCAGATATGTATGAATCCAAACCATTAAAAAGAAAGACATTTCATGTCCAAATTAAACAGCTGTGCCTTTATCAGCTATACAGAACATTCAGGAGAAGATTCCATTGATTCACTTGTTCTTGCAAACACATAGAAAAGAAATTGTTATTTACTTGTAGACAAACAATAATGAACATACAGGCTCACATACCGTTCAAGCTCGATCAGTGGAAATGTAATATAGGCTCCAGACTTAAGAACGATGCCAATATATATCCCGTTCTCCTAGAGAAATGACTATTTCCGATAATAGGATATGAATACTCAGTCACTTTGCCTCTGACGGTAGCCACTATCCAGTGTGGATAAGAATTCCGTTATAAACCCGTCGATGTTCCTCAACCAACATAGAAATCGCCAAATATCAACACACTTATTGCAGATAATAGTAATGAACATCATCGCTTCTTCAGATCAAATAACGACATCATCATTTCACCCACACACAATACGGAAACAGAATAATGTATATTCTCCGCAATATGAAGAGGATGCAATGAGAAGATATATTCGGTTATATAATCAATTAGTAATCGGTGTTATAATCAATTAGCAATGGCGTCAATGATTGGCCCTCCCGATCAGCATAGATCAATACCCACTGAAATGTATATCACACGATATTATTCACGTTTCAATATGGTGTATACATAAATACGCCCGTTTGATAATACAACAAAGAAATGACGCTTAATGATAATCCTTCGGCATGCGTAACCAAATATATTATCGGACTCTTAAGAAAGCAACGACAGTTCTATATTCGGTGGCTAGCAAAGTCCGCTCCTTGGAATATCTCCTTTATTGGTGATGCCCTCAGTAATTTCAATACAATGGCTTAATAAGGCCCGATACTCTTTCCAGACGGCTTTATCTTCCAACGCCAATGATAAAGGAGTCAATACCCGATATCGGAATGTTCACGCCCAATGAATAGAACAACTGTGCTTCTAGATACGTCTATCAATGCTCTGTATCCAAGCAATATCGTGCAATATTAAGTGTCCGGGACACACAGGGAATTCATCTACAAACTTGCCCGTCTCCTCCAAACGGCTTCAACAACTATTGAATGTGTTTCCCCATTAGCATCTGTAAGCAACACTGAGTATGTGCAAACTGTTATTAACTACTAAGAGAAAACCATGTTGGGGTTTCGTCCAACACAGCAAGGGATTCTGAGAGTTCTCTTTCCCAGTATTTTCCCAAAAGACAAAATCCATTCAATTCTCCATGATACCCAAAGGATTCGCCACAAGCTCCTTAAAACTTCGCTGCATTCAGTTTTTATAACTGATTTCCCTATATCGACTTAAGAAAGGCTATAGTTCCCCTTAAATATTTCATGAATATCTTGACTTTATAAAAATAATAGTTTATCCATTAATATTTAAATAAGCCATATTTTATAATTAATTAATTAAATAATAAAGTCTTAAATAAAGACAATTTAATATTCAAATAATTGATCAAATCTTCTATTTGGCCTTATTAAAAATCGGGAACATCACAGGGAAAGAGATTCCCCTTGGTGCAACTATAGACCTCTAGAGGACTAAAAGAATTCTTGAGAGCCATTCAACAAGACAAAGAATCTTCAAGTAGAATAATATTTCTTCATTCATACTTTCCATTCATTTGAAAACCCAAATTTATCTAACACTTTATCCAAGAAAAACAATCAACTTTGACATAATCCTTGGAGATATCGAGTTTATACAAAAGCCCTTTATTACCACTCTTAGATAGAAAGTGAATGATATCATGACTAACTATTTTTCCATCTAACTTTTTCCTTCTTGTAACAAATCCACCTTGCTCTTGGGATATGATCCAATTGAGAATATTTTGATCCAATTGGCCATGAGTTTTGCAGTGACCTTAGAGAGATATTCTTGAAGTTGCCCATTTGAGCAAGCATCCCTAGATTTAGGAATGTATGATATTAGAGTTCAATTGAAGGCTTTCAAAACCTTTTGAGAACTTCAATATTCTACTACCACTTCCACTAGTGTTTCCTCAGTTAGATTTTAGAAATGTTGGTAAATGAATGTGGGGAAACCATTTGAACTCAAGGCACACTTTCGTTTATGGTCAAATAAGTATATTTTGGAGTCCTCTTTTCAAACTAGGAGATATGAATGTTGATTTTGATCATGCACTATCAACCTAGGGATATTGCCAAGCAAGGAAAGTTGAGCAGCTTCATGGTTCTTGATGAGCACACAATTATACTGAGACGGAGGGGGGGAGGGAGGTTGAATCAGTTTAATACAAACTTTTAAACTTAGTCAATCATAGCAATAATAACCATGCAAGATCTTGACAATTAAGAACAAAACACCAAGATTTACGTGGAAACCCTTATGGGAGAAAATCACAAGAAAATAATGTTTTTTATATAAATCTCTTTTACAATCTTTGTAGGTACCAACCTACAAGAGACATCAATCTCCTCAAATTCAATTTGTGAGCACCAACCCACTGGACACACCAATCCCCGCTTGTAGAATTTGTAGGCACCAACCTCTCCAATATGAGGCACCAACCTCTTCAATAAAATCGTCTTCTTGAGGATAAATTGTAATGTCCCCTTTGTTCATGAAGTGAACTGGTAATTGCTTACTTGCTTGCATTAACAAGAAGGAAAGATTACAATATATTGCAGTGGCATAGCACTAAAAACATTAATGAGTCTAGCTACTTCAGCTAACTACAACTGTAGACATTTAAGATGTCTACCAACCTCTGCCTACTCACTACAGAAGACATTTAAGATGTCTAAACTAACTAATTACATTATTGACCATTAACAGTATAAAGAAATATTATTCGAACGCCCTCTCTTAATGGTCAATCTATAAACAACACCAAGTTGCCCCCTGAATTTGACAAACTTATCCGAGCTCAGAGACTTGGTGAGAATATCGGCAGTCTGATCCGCTATTGGAATATACTGCAGTTGAATTGATCTGTCTTCTACCAACTTGCGGATGTAGTGACAATGGAGCTCAACATGTTCGGAACGTTCATGGAAGACTGGATTTTTGGCTAGTTTGAGCACCCCTTGATTATCAGTGTACAAGGGAGAAGGTCCTGCTTGTGACATGTGTATGTCAGAAAGCATCTTGCGGAGCCAAACTGCCTCACATGTTGCCTTAACGGTTCCTCGATATTCTACTTCAGTCGAGGAAAGAGCCACTACCTGTTGCTTCTTGCTGGTCCATGTTACAACACTTGTACCCAAACTAAATACATACCCAGAAGTAGATTTTCGGTCATCCATTGATCTTGCCCAATCTGAATTTGTATAACCAATTAGCTTTGGATCTTTGCATCTGCCATACAAAATGCCATAATCTGAAGTGCCCTTCACATATCTCAGCACTCACTTCGCTACAAGCCAATGATCAACTTTTGGAGCTATCATGAAGCGAGAAATGTAGCTCACGAAAAACCAATATCATGTCTAGTGGCAGTGAGGTAGATGAGACTGCCCACTAGTTGCCTAAATCCTGTCTCATTTATTGCAAGTGAATCAGATTTGGCTGATAACTTCAGCCCTTTCTCCATAGGTGTGGAGGTAGGTTTGCAATCCTGCATCCAAAATTTGTCAAGCAAACTTCGAGCATATTTAAACTAAGAGATAAAAATGCCATTAGCGGTATGCTAGACCTCAATACCCAAACAATAATGGAGAAGCCCCAAATTTGTCATGTCAAAATCCTGACACAAATCCTGTTTGATAGCTGCAATCAAATGTTTTGAACTACCAGTAATGATCAAGTCATCAACATAGACAACAAGAAACAAAATATCATCACCAAAGTGCTGGACATATAGATTAGAGTTAGAAGGGTTGCGCTGAAAACCATGATCAACCAAGTACTGATCAATCTTGATGTACCATGCACGAGGAGCCTGTTTCAGTCCATAGATTGCTTTCACGAGCCTACATACCTGATGTTCTTTTCTGGCAACCTCGAAACCAGGAGGCTACGTCATGTAGACTTCTTCCTGCAACTCACCACTGAGGAAGGCACTCTTGACATCCATCTGATGAACTGTCCATCCAAACTGGGTAGCAATAGCGAGAAGAAGATGAATTGTGCTCATCTTGGCAGTAGGAGTAAAAGTCTCCTCGTAGTCAATACCCTCCCGCTGTGTGAATCCCCGAGCAACTAATCTAGCTTTGTATTTATCCAAAGTACCATCTGCATGATACTTGACCATATAAACCCATTTGTAGCTAATAGGTTTCTTCCCAAGAGGAAGATTTAAAAGAACCCAAGTGTGATTTTTCAGAAGACTATGGTATTTTGTCTCCATAGCCTTTTTTCATTTTGGAATTCCTTTAGCCTCTAAATATGTCTGAGGCTCATAGATGCTGTGGATGTTGGCCATAAGAGCAAAATTGACTGTGTTTTGTTGCTTGCTCTTTCTGCGAGCTGCTTTGCCCTCAATGAGTTCATCATCATGAAGATCTCCGATAGTTTTGATCCACCACTTAGGCCAACGAGTAGAAGTACCAACATTTGGAATAGTAGAAACAACATCTCCTAGGATTTCTAGAACAAAGTCATCTGGATGTGAGTCCCGAGGAAAATCAGGTGGTGCTATATCATGACTGGTAGACTCCTCATCTTCAGAGTCAGAATGCTTTGAAGCCTTCCCATTGGAGGAACCAAGAGGAAGACGAACACCCTCATTAGAAACCTTCATAGGCTGAACCTCAGGACTGGTAGTAGGAAGAAATGGACTAGTAGTCTCATCAATCACAACATCACAACCGAATATGAGACGATCTGTCTCCACATCAATCAACCTGTATGCCTTGTGATTGTTGCTGTAACCAGTAAACATAAGTTGTTGGCTCTTGGAGTCCAACTTGGCATGCTTCACTTCTGGAATCCATACATGAGTTGTAGAACCAAAGACTTTTAGATGGCCCACCTTAGGCTTACATCCTGACCAGGCTTCTTCAGGAGTCATCTTCTTAACGACCTGTGTAGGTGACCAATTCAGGAGGTAGACTGCAGTATAAACTGCTTCAGCCTAGTATTTCTTGGGTACATTTCTATCCTCCATCATAGAACAAGCCATTTCAGTAATGGTGCAATTCCTACGTTCAACGACACATTCTGCTGAGGTGTGTATGGTGTGGTGAGTTGGCATTTAATGCCATGTGTAGCACAAAAAGTAGAGAAGTCAGCTAAACAAAACTCCCCCCTATTATCTGACCTTAGAGTAGCAATATGAGAATCTGATTCCTTCTCAACTAAGGTCTTATACTGCTGAAATGTACTAAACACATATGATTTATGTTTCAAAAAATAAACCCACATTTTTCTACTAAAATCATCAACAAATAATAAAAAGTACCTGAACCCAATAACAGATGGAGTGTTCATTGGTCCACATACATCAGCATGAACCAATTGAAGTACTTTGGAGGCTCGCCAAGAATCACCATCCGAGAATGGTGTCCGATGCTGCTTCCCAGCTTGACAGGCTTCGCAAACTCCATGATTTTGAGTTTGGATCTCAGGTAGACCAACAACCAAACCTTCCCGAGACAGTTGAGAGAGATAGTGCACATTCAAGTGCCCATAATGTTGACGCCAAAGTTTGTTGATGGAAGTACTCCTGGCTGCCAGAGCGTGCTCCTAAGAATCACTGGAATCAACAAGTCTATACAAACCATGATCCTCAAGTCCCATAGCGATTGTAGTACAAGTCTCCCTATCAACAATGTTGCATGTGGATGAATTGAAAACAACATCCAACTGGGGAAAATGCCTCATGATTTGGCTGACAGAGAGAAGACTATGTTCCATGCCTGGAACATAGTAGACATCGAGAAATATTAAATTTCTCCCTCCAGAGTGAATCTGAACATTGCCCTTACCAGCAACTGTATACTCTTCGCCTCCTCCAAAAATGACAAAATCAGAGAATGGTTTGAATTTGGTGAACCAATCCCGATGATGAGTAAAATGTCGAGAAGCCCCTGAATCAATATACCAGGCAGAAGATTTTACTGGATCTATAGTTCTTTTGGCCATAAAAGCATAGAATGCAGATTCTTTCTGCTTAGAGTGTTCTACGTCATTTGTCTTTTGTTGAGATCCTCCTAGCTTCTTTTGTTCAGAAGCCAATCGAACCTGACAGTTAGCCTTCATGTGACCATATTTATGGCAATAATTGCACTGAACGTTCTTCTTCTTCTTGCTGTTTTGAGAAGAACTAGAGCCTTTCGACTGAGAAGATTGAGCCTTCCCTTTGTTCTTAGCAGAAGATTTGGCAGAGAATACTTGCTGTGTGGAGGTGGAACTGGTACTGCTCCCAAACTGCTGTCTCCAACGATCCTGTTGTAGAAGCTTGTTACACAAGTCTGGAAACTTCAAATCAACATTTGTTGAAGTAATATTGAGCGTCTCAATGAAATGCTCATAAGACTTTGAAAAACTCTTCAAAGTAATGATGACTATGTCGTCTTCCTCCATTGTTCGACCAATCGCCTCCAACTGATCACGAATGTCCTTAATCTTTGTCAAATGTTCCTATAAGGACATTTTCTCATCCATCATGATGGAAAAGAGCATGTTCTTGAGAAAAAACACTCTGCTCTTGTTAGAGGTTTCATGAAGGGCCTTCAAATGATCCCAAATTTCCGTAGCAATTTTTCCAGACGGTACCTGAGGTAGCTGCTCATCTATGACTGAGAGTTTGATGAGTATGACAGCTTCCTGGTTGCGTTCATCCCATTTGTCTTGGTCCTTTCCGGCTACAGTGGGACGAGTTGAGTTCCCCAAAACGACTTGATGAGCATGCGTTGCTTCTAGGTGTTGTAATTCTTTCCATTGAACTTCTAGTTGCTTTCAACCATTATATTTGTCAGAGATGCCATCATGTACTCCGAGGTCAAACTAGTGAAGGCACAAAAACCATTGCACTGAAATAAAAACAAGTTTTGTAGGACAAATTCTAAGGTAGAAATCGAAACCCTAGCATGGATTTCGAGGTATAAATCTAATGTAGAGTTTTTAAGACAAAACCCAAAAAATTTGAAGAATACCCAAAAAAAATTGACAACACCCACGTGCACAAATTTCGAGGCACAAACTTCGAGACACCCAAAAAAAACTAAAGACAACCCAGTTGAGATCTTGAAAAACTCACAAGGAATTTGAACTTAGAATAAATTTCTGACTTGAAATGAAGGAGATAACAGCAAAACCCTAGTTGGCTACAAGAAAAATATAGAAAATGGCCATGATTTTTAGAGAAAACTTGGAAAATATGGGCAGAAAATCGCTTCCAACAGAGGCTGAGCTAGGGCATGAAACACGTCCAGCATGGAGACCAAAATACGAGCAAAATATAACTGAAATCCACGGCCAGAAACGGATTAAATGACACCTAGAAAATGGAAGAAATCGTGCCCCAAAGACAGGAGAAATCGCGGACTTTCTCAGCCACAGATCATGCCCAAAGAATGCAAAAAAACGCATTCCAGGAGACAAGACACACACGCCAGGAAATAGGGAGAAAAGGTGGTTGAGTTAGGGCAGAAATCGCATCCAAGGACTGAGAAATCGCGCACCCGAACATGAGCAACAAAGTAGATGGAAGTTGAGCACAAAGACCAACAAATGTCGAATTTATGTTAAGGAAGAAATGCGGGCTCCTTCAGAGAAAAAATTCTCGTCCAAAGGAGAATCGCAGTCCAGAAAATAGTAAAAATCCGCGACCAAAGATTCATGTTTGCCAAAACGTGATCAGAAGGTACCAGAAGCCGACGCTTTTCAGAAAATTCTACTCTTCTCAGAAACCCACAAACAAAGAATGCGGGATTAGCAAAAAAAACTAAATTTTTGAAAATAAAAAAAAATGCAGGTAATTTACCCGCGATCTTGAGGCCTAAAAATTTCGAATTATAGCCATGGAAATTTTCAAAAACAAGGTGCCCTCGAATTTGCAGAAGAACAGTCCCAAAGATTTTCGAAAAATTTAGACTATAAATAATTTTGAAAAAAAATCAAAATTATTAAATTTTTTGAAAAAATTATTTTTACTGTTTTGATACCATGTTCATGAAGTGAACTGGTAATTGCTTACTTGCTTTCATTAACAAGAAGGAAAGATTACAATATATAGCAATGGCATAGCACTGAAAACATTAATGAGTCTAGCTACTTCAGCTAACTACAATTGTAGACATTTAAGATGTCTACCAGCCTCTACCTACTCACTACAGAAGACTTTTAAGATGTCTAAACCATAGTAACGAGACTTAGACTCGGCTCGGACTTGGCGAGGGTGACTTGACTCGGCGTCTCGGCGACTCGGGACTCGGACTCGGCATAGACTCGACAAAATGAAAAAAAGTTGAAAAAACCCTAGAAATTTAGAGATTTTTAAGGATATAAAACTTGTTTCAAGCACCCTTTATGGAATACAACACAAATAAAAGAAAATTTGATCACATACACAAGTATACAACGATCACATAAGTATAAAGTACACAAATTGTAGTTGCGCTGTGTTGGCATTTAAATTCGCACCTCTGGAATGCGTATTTGAAATGGACAGCTATGCACATATAAACTGCTCTTCAAATTAGGAGGGGAAGCTCCCTCTTGTTGATGGTGTTGAAAGAAAATAAACTAAGAACTAAGTTGCCTATCTTTTTTATTAGCTTAGAGCACAAGGTTTATTAAACACAAACGCCGTAGCTGAGATTTTCTGATTTAAGAACTTCAACTACGACTAACTTAAACTAAAGACGTTTCTAACTTCTCAAGTAATAAGCAGAGCAAGAGAAACTAGAAATGAACAAGGTGGATTCTCTGACAAAATACTTCAATAAACTCTTTTTCAACAAACATCTACACACTTCAATGTAAGTTGAAATCAAGATCATAAAAGTAGAACACAAATAACATAAATCTGAGATGTTATATCAAGGCAAAGGAGGCTCATGATTTTATTACTCAAACTTCTGAAACAAAACTCACTTCTCACATGCCTAGAACAAGAAATTGCAGCTAAAGAGGCTTGCAATCTTGTTCTTACACAATAGAAACAACAATCACAATAACTTCTTGTTGGCTAAAAGAGACTCAACAATTTGCTATCACAAAACAATTGAACAACACTGAATAATAGCTTGCTGGCTAAAAGAGACTCAGCAATTTGCTATCACAAAACAATTGAACAACACTTGAATAACAAATAGAAGGCACAATAGGCTCAGCATTTTGTTATCACTAGCATGGTTAAAGAAACTAATGAGCAAAGGCTCTTATTTATAGACAAGCAGAGGAGTAGGGAACCCTAAAATCTCCTTGCTTTCACAATCTAGGGCTTGCTTAGCAAGCAAGCTTTATTACTAAATCTAGAAAGAAGATAACATTTAACACCTAAGAAAGCAGAAAAAGCGGGAAACGCCAACTATTACATTTATCTTCTTTCTCTTCTCAAAGAATGGATAAGAATTATTCCAAGAATAGAAAGAAAGCGGGAAGAAAGCTTCTAGAAGAAAGCTGCTTTAAAGTTCGATCACATCCGCTAGAAAATTAGAAATTGTGTCCCGGTTCGGTGCATCTATGCCATCAATAGCAAAACACCGCTTTTCTAGAATATTTTCAGCATTTGCAACAGATCTCAGGAAATCTTCGACCTTATTGGCTGCTTTTTCAAATCTTGCCGATATCATGGAAGTGTGACTTGGCAGAGTCTTATGTTTTTCTTTCATTCACTTCAGTACAATCATCTTGTATTTTTCCTTATGCATCTCCCATATCCTTTCACATTCACCCTTTTGAGATAGTGACACTTTCAAGCCAAGGAGGAATGGAAAAGCATTTCTCGATCATATCAGGCTTCAGACTGCAAATCAATTTGCTATCAACTGATTGAATCTCCCTTGTAGCCGGATTGTAATGCTTGATGCAAGCGATTACGAACTCAAGACTCTGAACTGATATAGGAATAGACGCTGCTGTGAGGAGTCCAGAGTGTCCCAGGTTCCTGATGGAAGTGTTGCCTGCGCTCTCCAAAGCGTGTAGATCGAACACCGGCTTAATGTGATGCAAATTTGTCTCAGCGGTTTTGATGTAATCATGATAAAGAGTTGATCCAGTCTTGAAAACATTGAGAGTGTACTCCATTTCGGAAAACTTGAAGAATGACTGTAAACTCGCCTAGGTTCAGACAAGTTTTGAGCAACTTACTATTTTTAGAATGCTGATTTTCTTGCTCCAACGGACAAATTTTTTGAAATTTTTTTCTGAGATATGGGTTTTGCTCAAATTTTCGTTGCAAGACAACCCAAATCATCCGTTTTCGAAAATTTTGATTTTATAATGAAAAAGCAGCAAACCCTAATTTCTTCAATTTTCACGAAAAAAGCTGGCACCTGGGTTTTGTTTAGAATATGATTATAAATGAACCCAGTTGATTAGATTTGTAAAACCCTGATGGTTGATCGAAAAAGCAGCCAACCCTAGAATTTGAAACTTTCTTGAAAAAAGCTGTGATATGGGTTTTCTTTAGAAGACTGATTTGAGAGGACCCAGATGGTTGAAAACTGAATGCACTGAGGATTTCACTGTCATGCAAATAAAAAGCAGCTACTGCAACTTGATGAAGTTCTTGAAAATTTTCTTCAGAAGAATGAGGTGATAAGACTTAGATGGCTGAAAATTTGAAAACGTTGGCCTTCTTCTTGAAAATTTTGATCTTCTGGATGAAAAAGCATGAAAAAGCAAGGGTTTATGTTGCTGATCTGAAAAATTTGATGAATAACCAGCAAACTAAGCTCTTGAATCTTGAAAAATTCCTTCAAACTTGCTGCTCCAACTTTCTCCTTTGAATGCTACCTGCAAAAATAATGAAAATTACACTGAAGAGAGGTATTAAATAGACTTAGGGTTTGAAATAGGTTTTCTTTCTTTTGCTTTTATCTTCAAGACCCTAAACTTGGCTTGTTCAATGAACTTGGACATCCTCTTCCTCTTGCCATCTTTGAAATTTTGAAAATTCTACTAAGGCATTGAAAGTTGGGCGCCCTTCTTGGCTAGGGGCGCCCATTTTCTCTAGAGTTAGCCACTTTTTTGAGAATTTTCAACTTTTCTTCCATTTTGATCCCTGGTTTGACCTTGATCTCCGGCTTCCAGATTGATCCGATGAATGAGCTGGATGATTCATCGCGTAGCTTGACTGATTCTCAGAAGATTGTTCTGGAGGCACCTCTGGCGAAAAACTTCGTTTTGACCTTCAAATTTATGGGAGCCTATTTCCTCTAGGGGCTTCGAACTTTCACAGTGTTAGCCATTTTTGCATGATTTTCAAGTTCTTCTGATGAAATCTTGATTCCGGGAGCTACGCTGATCTGATTGACTGGCTGACAGGTTCACTAGATAGCTTGGCTGAAATTGACGAGATGATCTTAGACGCTTCATTGACGAATTCCATCATCTCAGAGCTCAAAATCTTGGGCGCCCTTTCTCTCCAGGGGCGCTCAACTTGACTAGACTTAGCCATTTTTATGATATCTTCGCCACTTTCTCTTCTACAGATGATCCTGCCTGATCTGATGTTCCGGAGCTCGGATTGATCAATGGCTGGGCTTGTCGCGAAGCTGAGAAGATTTTGGTGGGGGTTCTTTGGGAGTTACTTCGCCAAAATGTTAGATTTGGGCCTTCAAAAGCTTGGGCGCCCTTCTTGGTTGGGGGCACCCAACTTTACTATACTTAGTCATTTTTCATAAATTTTCACCTTCCTTTTGACTTCAGCATTTAAGTTCTTGTTTCACCCTCTATTTCGCCTCCTGCATCTGACAACTGCCAACTCGGATTGACGAGCTGATAGTCCCGTTGGAAAGCCTGTTCAAATCTCATGAAATCATGCTGGAGGTTCTATTGGAAAATTTATCTGTTTAAGCCCTCAAAATCAAGGGCGCCTATTTCCTTCTGGGGCGCCCAAACCATCAAGACTTAGCCATTTTTCACTTTCCATCTTTCAAAGTTTGAAACCTTTATTCTATACCCTCACCTTTGATCTGAATTTGCCAGAGGATAACCAGTTGGATGCCCATACAAAGATATTCATTGCGAAGCAGACTGAATTCCAGAGAGATTGAGCACTTTAGCAAACCCTAACTGCTAGATTTTCCCCTTCAAAAAGTTGGGTGCCCTTCTTCACCAGGGGCATCATTCTGATTTTTGTTTGGATCTTCCCTGTTCAGCTCTGAATCTCAGGCGACTGGATGATCCGTTGACTGCACTGTCGGACTCCCTGTTGAGTTGGGAGGATTCTGAACAACTTTGTCTGGGAGCTCAAACCCTAGTTTCACCATTTGATGCCCTAAAAAGATGGCTGCCTATTTCCTCTTGGGGCGCTGTTGTGACCTTTTCACACATCACCCCATTCAAAATGGGGACCCCCTAATTTTTGCTCCGTTCCTCATCTTTTGGCTTTGGTTTTGTCTCTCTCTCGTTGTCTCTCTTTCTGTTGTCTGTCTTTCCGGGATGTGCCTGTTTGCGAGCTTAAATGTGAAATTTTGGCCAGGTTTGAAAATTAGGGTTTGTACTCTCCTGGTCAATCTGAAGTCAAGTGAAGTGAATAAATTGGAAATTGGGACTAACATTGATGTCAGTGTGCTTCCAGCAAGTTTCCACTGAAGTTTCATCAAATTCTAGCAACTTACTATTTTTAGTAAGTATGCACTTTAGGGCGTTCTTTCAGCATTTTTGGAGTTCCGGTCATTACACTGCATCCAAAACATGTCAAGCTGCTTGTCTGTGAGTTTTGAGCCAAAACGGACAACTGTCTATTTTTAGCAAGTTCAACTTCCGAAGCAGATTTTAGGGTTTCTATGCAAAGTTCTTCAATGCATGTCTAGAGATTCTTCTGGGTTTTCCGAAACCTTCGCGACAATATAACATGCAAAATGAGACGATGACTTTCAAAATTCGGCCTTTAAAGGCTATTTTTAGGGTTTGCATGCAGGGCCTTTCAGTGCATGTCAGGTTATTCTTTATGGGTTTTTCAAGAGCTACGTAGTGATGTGACATGCAAGGCAAGATGATTACTTTTCTGGGAACTTACTTATTTTAGCAGATCCACTCTGGCAGCCCCCTCCCAGCACATCAGAAACATGAACATGGCGAAGTGCAACAAAAACGGAGTCAAACGAAGGTCATTTGACCGACATGCAAGTCAAATTAGGGTTTCCAGTTTCGAGGCCCAAAATGAGCAGTAAAATGCTAAAATTTTTGAAAACCGGTGTATCCCACTGCGATCAGTATCTTTCAAGCTATCCACTGGTAAAATTTGAAGGCAATTGGAGCACTTACTATTTATAGTAAGGCATTCCAGAAACAGGCTAAAAATAGTAAATTAGCAGCAGGCGCCAGTGTGAATGGGCAAGTCTACCGATGAGGATCACAACATTCAAATTTCAAGTCAAACAGAGTTATGGAGGTCATGAAATCAAGCAGTTGCTATAAATAGTAAACCACCTTCAGAAATGTGCTATTTTTAGCAGGTCAGCTCAGGATGGCAGTGTGAACAGGCTAAGTAGGTCATGAGGATCCTATGGTTAATATTTCAAATCGATCCGAGCTTTAGAAGGGTGAAAATCAGAAGACTTACTAAATATGGTAAATCAGGGGCGAGCAAGCTGAGAAATTTTCTAAGTCTGAAGAAGTTCTTGCTCACCTTGTCAAATGCGCCCAACCTGCCTTGATGCCTTGGAAAAATTCTAAATGTTGGAGATGTCCACCTGCCACCCCTAAATGCGCCCACTTCACAAGCATGATATGGAAAAAGATTCTAAGTGTTGAAATGTCCTGCAGGCACCCCCAAATGTGCCCACCTCAAGGAAGAATAAACTAGCAATGAAAATTGTCTAAGTTTAGATTTAAGTCCTTCATGCTTGAATGCGCCCACATCATCAAGCTGGCAGTTGATAAAAATTCTAAGTCAAGAAGATATCCACCTCCCCCCTGAAAATGCGCCCACTTCACAAGGAGGAGATGAAAAAGTTTAAGTGATGGACTTATATCCACCTCTCCCCTCCATATGCGCCCTCATGCTAAGAAGGTGATAGAAAAGTGGCTAAGTGTTGAAGTTCATCCACCTAGACCCCTCAAATGTGCCCTCTTCAAGGTGGAGATGTTAAAAATTTTCCAAGGCAAGAGTTAATATCCTCTTCATACCCCTAAATACGCCCAGCCACAAGAGGCATCAAGAAAAAAATGTTAAGTGTGGAGTTAAGTCCATTGCCACCCTTGAAATGCGCCCACCTTGCCAAGAGAAATGGAAAATTTTCTAAGTGTTGACAAATTCCACCTACCCCCTCCAAATGCGCCCTCAAAGAAGTCAAAGTTGGAAAAAGTTTCTAAGTCATAAAAAATTCCTCCACCCCCAAAATGCGCCCAAGCTTGTGAAGGGGCATGTAAAAGTTTTTAAGTATAAAAAAGTTCCTCCACCACTAGCTATATGCGCCCAAGAGGATATTGGAGGTTAGAAATTTTCACTAAGGCGTTGAAACTCAAAGTACACACCTTGAAATGTGCCTTAACATGGGGATGGATTGGAAATTGGTCTAAGTCCTTGAAACTTGAAGCTTAGCTAGTCATATGCACCTAAGTCAAAGAGATGGAGTGTTGAAAATTTTCTAAGGCAAGAAAACTTGAAGTAGCCCTGCCTAAATGCGCCTAACTTACATGGAGTGAAGTGAAATATTCTAGGTATGAGAAACTGAAAGTAAGTACCTCCATATGCGCCTAGAGAAGAGAGAAGGGTGGAAATTTGGTTAAGTGTTGGAAATTTGAAGCATCAACACCTAAATGCGCCCTTGAGAGAGAATGAAAGATGAGTTGATGTGAAAATTTCTAAGTGATGGAAAATGGAACCTCAAGGTGGTGAAATGCGCCCAAGCTAAAGAAGAGGTGAGAAAATTATTCTAAGTGTTTGCTAATGGCAGGAGAAAAGCTCAAATGCGCCCAGCTTGAGGAAATGAGTTAGAAAATTTTCTAAGTGTCAAAGCAAGAAAAAAAATGCGCCCAGGGGTGATGAATGTAAATAAATTGTTGGCAAAATATTTTTCTAAGGTTTGAAATTCAAAAATTAACTGTACCCCTTCATTTGGAGACACATGAATTCAACGCTTTCTGAAGGGAATTTTCTTCTGGGTATTGGATGTCTGCGATGAGGAATGGATTTTAGGGTCTTACACAGCTTGCCAAGGATTCCGTGGTGAATATTTTTGATGGGCACCACCAGATTGATAAATTTCCTAAGGAAAATTTAAAAAATTCCTAAGGCAAGGAATAAAATGTGTTGTTGACATAAAATGCCTTGGTGGATGAATTTGAAGTTGGGTGCCTAGATAATGATTTTTGATCAAATTCCTGATGAAAGCAATTTTCTTGAGCTAGAGTTGGATGAAATGTTAGAGTGAATGCCTCAGTCGGTGAAATGAAAATGGAAGCTCAAGTCTCCAGATGCGCTCTAAGGGGGATGTATGGTAATGCAGAAATATTCTAAGGCAAGAGGAATTTAAAGGCAAAAGTTGTGTTGGAGGAAAATGATGAATCCTATTAGATGAAGAGATCACTCAAATCTCAAAGATTGGAGCATGAAAATCAGTTAAGTAAAGTGAATTTATATTATGAAGTGTTCTGATGCTCTTGTCCTTGCTTGTTTTGTAGGAGGAACGTCGAGGCCAGAGCATGATGACTTGAAGTGATGAAGCACGATGATATTACAACCTTCGAAGGGAGATAAAGTTATGAGTTTCGAGCTCTTCCATGAGATCTCGGTTGCACCCAAAACATGAAAGAAGAAAATTTGCAAGAAATGCCTAAGTGTTGGAGTCTCTCCTCGAGGACCCAGTATGCACCCAATGCAGTCAGGCGGGCGGCAAGGAAGAAATGAGCAAGTCCAAGATAGGAAAAGATGAAGGCCCAAAGGTTAGAAATGATCCCCAAGAACTTCAAAGTCAAAGAACAACATCAAGGAGGAAAATCGTCGTCAAGAAAGAGGAGGTTGCCACCTTGAAGTCGGATCAAGAACGTGCCTGTCGTACCAGTCCAAGAAGTTGAAGCAGTGTGAAAGCGTTTCCAGGCTGGAATCTTCTAGAAGATGGTGGCCATTAATTGCTCATTTATTACCCCACTCTTCTTTGTGGCAGTTTTTAGGGTGAATCTTGTTTAGGGCTGAGGTGGCACAATCTGGGCCATCCAGCCGATTGTAATTTGAGTCGTCCATTGGACTTGGCCAGCTATATAAAGGGGCATCCCCCCTCATTTATTATCATTAGACAGTAGAAGTTAGACACTAGATCAGACTAGAGAGTAGAGTAGAGAGACTTTAGTTGTAATAGCTTAGCATAGCATAGTTTGAAGGAAAAAGAAAGTTTTCCCTTGAAAACTTTGTAAGAGATTGTTGCGAAAACTATTATAATAAAAGATGTTTCATTGAATGGTGAATTCATCTTTGTTATAAGCAACTAACAAGGTTTCTTCATCCCTTCTACTTCAAGTAGCGTAAAGTAGCGTAATTTCATTTTCATGCAAGTAGATGTTAGCTGTGGATTTGTGGTGTTGATCAAGGCAACTTCGTTTTAGTCCATACCACTAGCAGCTTGCTGACGGCAAGTTTGCTTTGTGTGGTCAATTGGAAAATTTTACAAGCTTAACTTCGGTCGTGATTTACGTCTTGGCATGCATCGTCTTGATGGTGTCTTGATGCCGAATTGCGACTTGAAAACCTCTCGCCACTCCCTTGAAGATTGCACCAATTTTGTGTAAGCTGTCCAACACGAGGCGGAGCAGAGTTTGGTTGAAGTCTGTTGAGATTAATCCCACATCCCGTCTTAGAGTAGAATTTAGAACCTTCTTATCCCTACACTCATTTAAATTTAGTTCATTTCTGGTTAGTCTTAGGAAACTTGTGCTCACCTGCCAAATCATTCGAACCACGGGAAACCCCTTTAATCTGCTGTCTGTTGTCAGCTGTTGAACAATTGCGTAAGTCCCCTTGAAATACCAGCAAAACACATCGAGCCAACTGAGGGTATTCTATTGCATGAAGGAACCTTGGAGTTAAATGCATGATTTTTAGGTATTCTATTGCATGAAGGAACCTTGGAGTTAAATGCATGATTTATCTCGCAATCTTAGCATGCAAGAAACTTTGTTCAAGAGAGGATAGAGTATCCGTTGGGAAACTTTATTCTGTGTTGGTGCGGTCACGAAAATCACATCATCAAGCGCCCATGACAAGCAGTGTTAGTCAATTTTAAGCAGATTTCACCTTTCTTCGTTCTTCGTGCATGTTTGTCAACTCACCTTTTGTTTAGCGCTTGAGTGTTGAATCTGACGCTTGGCAGCTGACTGACCTCCATTGATGACCTCAGAGCTCCTAATATGCTTCTAAAAAAACAGAATAGACCTAGTAGGGAAAAACTGATTATTTTGAGATTCTGACTGCACCAGCCTGATATGGACGTATTTTGAGCCAATCAAAATTAGTTTGAACCTTATCGGACTAACTTTCTATTTTTAGAAAGTTTTGCCAATATCCGTTTCCAAAGAAACCCAAAAAAACACAGAAAAAGCTACTATTTTTAGAAATTTTCTAAAAATAGCAGTTTTCCTAAAACGTAGTGATGAAAAACTGAGATCTGGGTTTTGTAAATTAAGCTGCTCCAAGTAGACCCAGATCGTCAGATTTTGAGAATTTTGCGTTTTAACCTTTCATGCAAGACATGCACACCCAAATTTTGACCTTTTTGACTGATTTAACAAGACTTTCACTCATTTCCTCAAAATGTCTAAGTGTAACAAAAATTTTAATTTTGGGGTACAACACGCTGCTAAAGGAAATAGCATACTTAGATATATAAAATTAGTCAAATGTATACAAAACTTATGGAATATGAAATCCATGACATCAAATGTTCCATACAAATATGAAATATCAAGATTCAAAACAATATCTATAAGTCTATGACTCTATGGCATAGCGGAGCTAGCATCCTTCCTACGAAGGCGTCTAAGGGTCCTGGATGATGTTGCAGCTGCAGCCATAGTCTCTGCCTGTGTCTGACTCTCCATGCCACTCTCACCAACAACAGCTATGTCCTGGTGCTCCTAGCCTCCTCGACCATGGCTGTATAGCCTCCTCTCTCGACTGGTCCACCCCAATCAAGGTCCTCGTCACTAAAAATTTGCATTTTGTAGCCTCCACAGTGATCCACTCGACTGTGGATCAACCTCCTCCTAGATTGATAGAGGGGTGTGGAGCTAGGTGGTCCAAAGGCACCACTATATCTGAGCCGAAGGTTGTGAACATATACCAAGTCGTTCATCTCTCCACTGTCAATCTATTGGCATTGCCTTGGAGTGTATGTGCTCAAACATGAAATCAATTAGCTCACAACCCAGATAAAGCTGCGCGGCTGGTTCAATATCTGAATGGCAATGGATTGCAGGTTTGGTGTATCAGAACCAAACATCTCCCACCATCTATCTGAGATGAGAAAAAAAAACAAAATCAATATCATTTCAAGTTTCAAGTTCAAGTTCAACATTTAATAATAAATTATAATATAAAAAAGATGAAAATTATGCCCTTAAATATATTTTTACCTGGCAGTAATGTTGTCCTCCTATCTTTGCATATTTGACGTGCAAAGAAGTCTCCTCGTGCCTTAGTGAAGGCATCTATCTCGTGCACTATCTGTGTAGTAACATGTGATGAGCCCTACTGGCTCTCTACGAAACCCCTATCTTTTTCTTAAGTCTTAATGTGTTTTACTTAGTTTTTTAGAGAATGTTTGTAGAAAGAAGAGAAGGTGCGCATCATATTAAAGCTTATAAAATTACAACATGAACATATTCTGAGCAACAGATGCAATAAATGTTATTCTGCAATTTATACAATGAGATTACAAACGAATCACATACTCGAAATGCTCCAGAATAATTAAATAAGAAATAAATCTAGTTTGCCAGCCGGAATGGTGAAAACTGACAAAGAAGCACGCCCAAGCTCCAGATTCGATTTCTCCTTTTCCCAAACAGGTTACAAACCCTTAAGGAAGGTAGACGCCAAGAATAGGTGTCATGTCCCCATTTTTGGGCGAGCATCAGAGTTCGTAAGAGTTAGCCTATTATGCGACCCTCGTAGGCTGATAGGTTGGATAGAGGGTCATTTCGGAGCTTGGGTCAGCTTTAGATTGGCAGTGTTGATCAATTGGCTTTCGTTCGGGCTCATTCAGACGTTTCTTGCAGTAGTTGCTATTTTTAGCAGTTGTTGGCAGTCGGCGTGGGACCCCTGCTATTTTTAGCAGTATGGATTTGGCAGCGTTCAGAATCACTTCAGTGTTCGTCAGCTTCAGACGGATCAGTCATCGGATGAGTAACATGGGAGATATTAATATTTAATTATATGAATTAAATATTAATTATTGATGGTTATAATATAAAGTCATAATATTAAATTATAACTTAAGTGACTCTTTTTGAGGGGGTCGCCCAGCATCAGGGAAGGGGCCATTTTTGCATAATTAAATTTATAATTTAATATTTGGCTGAGACTATTGAATTAATAAAAGAATTAAAAGTCAAATATTTTAAAATTCCCTATCTTTAAGGAAATCGCACTTTTGAGAAGAATATAGGATTTTCCTTGGGAATTGTGCCATTATGAGATTATTGAATTTGAGAACTGATCAACTTTGATCTGAGCAAGAGACTTAGGGTTTCAGTTCGAATTCCTTGGGGAACGAGCCATCTCCACTGGAAGCAATTCAGAGGGTGTGAAATAGCACTTGATTTATTGCAGCAGAGGTTTCTTCATTCAGGAGAAATCACAGAGCTTCAGAGAATTCATTATCTTCAGAGTTCTTTCAGTATTTGCATTCAGAGATTAACTATTCATCTAAGGCGCATCATCTCAGAGACTTGGACAGTGATTACAGAGGAGGCCGTACAATCTTCATTGCTGTTTCTGACAGGCCGTACCTTGCAGCAGGCCGTACTTTCTGTCCTTGAGCCGTACTTTCATCTTCAAGAGAAACGCCTCCCTTTCAGCTTTCCAGTTTGCTTCTTTGAGGGCGCTGGGGTTTCAGAAGGCAGTGGAGATCGCCAGACAAGAGGAGAAGCTCTTATTTGTTGCAGCCGTACCATATTCACCAGATCATTTATTGCTGTTTCAAAAATCAGGTTTTCAAATATTTGTTGCCTTTTACTTAGCATGTTATCTGATCTTCAATGTAATCATCTCAGAAGTATAATAGATTATCTGGCAACATTATTATCAGTAGTTTTCACAGTTTTCAGAGTTGAAGTATTTTATTAAAATTTATTATTATTTTTCAAGCAAAGTTGCATTCTTCATCAAAAAAATCAAAAACCTTCAGAAAAACCTAAAAATAGTCAGATACAGAGATTTCGGGGAAACTAGGGTTTCTACAATAGGTCACATTCAGGAGCCAAAGAGAAAGCGTTTCTACTTCAAGTTCACACGCCTAAGTTTCAAGAAGGCACAAAATCCAATGCAAATGGTACGGCCAAGGAGGAAAAGATGTAGAAACACTGCTGGAGCCACAGATCTGATGAAGAGGACGCACAAGTGAAGAACCCCCTTCCTTATTGCAAACAACAGGAAAACTATACAAAGTACTCTGATTGAATCATGTAGAACCTCTGAATGAAGCTCTCAACTGCACTGATTCGACTAATCTCTCACAATCTCAAAAGTGCTCAACATCAAAGAGGAATCGTTCTCCAATGGAAAATAATGCTCAAACCCTGATCACAGAGGAAGGCACAGGAAAAATATTCAAGGCAAAGTCGAAATCATCAAGAATAGGGTTTCTCATTGCCAAATTGCCTTATATCAAGAAGGCACGCATTTCGAAGAAGATACGCCACTTTTGACATTTAAATCTTTTAAATTATAATTTAAGTCACTTTCAATAGTTTGACTTAAATAAAGTGGGCGCCCTTTTTGTGTTAAGTGATTAAAATATTAAATCACCTTTATAAAGTATTTAAGTGATATAAAATGTATAAAGTCAATTTGACTTTATAAAAAGGCATCAAGTTAATTAATTAACTCAAATCACTTAAAAATCCATAACTCACTCAAAACACAAAATATTCCTGTGCCGTCAGAAGCTGTCGACTTCTGAACTGCTAACGCCTGCTGTGAACCAAACACTGGGCTTTGAAAACGAGAACGATCAAACTCGATCAAACTCTCTAGAAAGTACCACTGACCCTCTAACCAATCTAGCTAGCCCACAAGGTTCCAATAAAGGGCTAACACACTGTTCCCGAGAACTGACTAGAGCGAGGACATCACAGTCCGCCCTCCCCGAATTTGCTTGTCCACAAGCAAACTCAAAGCCGGATGCTGAAGAATACTGTCACTCTCCCACGTAGCATCCTCTGTTGGTAGATCTTTCCACTTTACCAAGTATTCCCTAATAACCCGCCTCCGAAGATGACACTCTCTGGAATCCAGAATGGCCTCAGGTATCAAAATCAATTTCCCCTCATCATCCAGGGGTGGTAAATCAATAGGAGTCACCTGTTGTCCCAATGCCTTTTTGAGGCGCGATACATGGAACACATTGTGAACCTTACTGTCCACTGGAAGATCTAACTCATAAGCCACTTCACCGACACGTCTGACGATTTTGAAGGGTCCATAGTATTGCGGCTTAAGTTTCTCGGTGCCCTTCTTACGAAGGGAGGACTGCCTATAAGGCTGAAGCATCAAATACACCAAATCATCGACCTTGAAAGATCGCTCCACTCACCTCTGATCAGCATATTGTTTCTACTGATTTTGAGCTTTCTGTATATTCTCTCTGAGTGCTCTCATAATATCCTAGTTCTCTTGTAATAAATCACCAACACTGGGTACTCTACTGTCACACAGCAATAAGTCTAGAAAGCTCGGAGCATCATATCCATATAATGCTTGGTAAGGTGTCATCTGAATGCTCATGTGATAAGTGGTATTGTAGCAATACTCTCAAAGGTATAACCAC
>VDFB02102616.1:0-23229 GCA_007258455.2 Sequoia sempervirens | reverse complement strand
TCTCTCCCTCATACCCTCTCCCTCTCTCAGGTCTATCTCACTCACTCACTCCTATCTTGAGCTCCCCTCTACCCTATACCCTTAACCCTTAAACCCTACATGGGTCTTAAACTAGGTTGTACCCTCTATCTCTCTCCCCTCTACCCTTAACCCTTAAAAAGTTTAAACCCTTGTACCCTCTATCCTTTATCTCTCTCCCACTCCCCCTCTCTCTCTCAAGTCTCTCTCTCTCACTTCTTCTATCTCTAGATCCCCTCTACCCTCTACCATTAAGCCTCAAACTCTTAAAACCTCTCTCTCTCTCACTCATGCACTCCTTCTATCTTGAGCCCCCCTCTACCCTTAACCCTTAACCCTTAAACACTCTACCCTCTACTCTTAACCCTATACCTTTTATCTCTCTCCCACTCCCTCCCTATACCCCTATAATTCATTTGAACATGTAATTAAGATAACTAATAGAGCTATAATGTTTCAATATTTCTTCTTTGTTGTGAGTTGCTATTCAATTCCAATGGAGACTTATAAGAATATTGTGTTTTTCAAATACTCTAAAATTTCACGAAGAATGAGGTGAAGAAAATTTAAAAAATTCTTATTTCTTCTCCACTTTAATATATAATCTCACACCAAAACATCCATGTGAAACCTCCACCAACTTCTCAAAATGGTTGTATTTTATATGGTGGACTAAATCCACCAAATGCATGAAATAATTTTCATGTATCTATAATAATCATAGCTCATATGTTATGATGAATTACAAAATCATTGATGTTGCCATATATTTGGAGACTTAACCCTTCTTTCCACCTCTCTAGTTGTTATAAGTTGCTAAGATGCCCTAGTAGAAGCATACAACTAGTGCCTATACTCATTAAAGAGCTTATATAAAAGCTAAACTTCAATGGTTGAAGATTCCTAATAAGTTTTATTCAGAGTCATCCAGTCCTGGAGAGCTAAAATAGTTCCTAGAAACTCGAGTCCATTTAGGTAGATAACAAACTCTTGACATTACTACCTCATCATTTCTCTCTAGAAACTCATGTCCATTTGGGTAGCTAACAAACTCTAGTGTAGTCATTCTATCATGTTTTCAAACATTACATCAAAACCATTTATAATATCTTTTCCAAAGCCACATTCTCATGGTTCTCATGGTCAAAAGCTAAGGATAAGCATAAATTCAACAATCAAGATGAAAAATCCTAGTAGGAAATATTTGAGGCTATCCTTCCTCAAATTTAACACAAGATTGTAGCTCAGACTAGAGGTGACTAAATGGAGTGCAAGGATTGAAAGTGGTTGGGATAAAATGAGAGAGAAAACTCTAATTTTTTTATTTTTATTAGAGGAAAAACATGATTTTATGAGAGTTAAAATCCATGTCCTTTTCATGATTTAATTTCATACATGTAGGATTCATTATCTTACAATCATGAAGGGTTAAGAACACGTATTGTTCTCATTTTCCTCTCTTTTTCATAATTGCATTCATTCACACCTCCTTCATGTTAAATAAGGAGAGAGTGAGAAATTCTGGAACACAAGGAATGAGATTATTGGTAGAGAATTTGTTTGGAAATGATTAGAGGCATGAAGATTGAATCAAAAGTCCCCAAGTATGTAGATCGACCCCTTTGTTTCATGTTCGATCTATTGTTTATTTCAATGTTTTGTATCATCATTGTGCCTTGTCTATATTCTTACAATTTTGTACTCATATACCTAAACTACACTTTTCCTTTAACATAATTCTCAATGGAATTATTTCAAACTATTCAAATGCATTGTCCAATAATTTTTATGCATTATTATGCATCCATATTTCCCTTGCATTTCAATTAAAGTATTACCAATTTTAATATTTTATGAACACCACATCTCTTATGCTCCATGGATGTCAATTTACTCATTCCAAATTCTCCTTTACATGCACACAAGAAGCCTACTAGTTACATGCTTAGTCATTATGTCCACAATTTGCATGTATGTTTTCTAGGGTTTTACAAAATTCCTGGCTACGTGATTAATGATAAAGGTTGTAAGGTTTTCCTTCTTTTTTGGCCAATTGTTATTGTTTGAAAGTTTCAATAGTCTTTTCTACAAATCGACTTCATTCAATTCCTACAATCATGGTTTTTTCCTTTAGGCATTATGTTAACAATATATGAGCCTTATATTTTCCCTCACATGTTGTATACATGTCTACCTAGGTGATTGTAACTATAAATATTTGAAAATTTTCACTGTCCTTTATGCTTTGATAGATGTACCCACCAAATTTTAATGTTACCATTTTGGTACAGATAAGGAGGTTGCATGTTTTAGTTTCATATCTGCCATTTGTGTTTGAATGAAACTTTTTATAACCTTTTGTTGCATTTAGTGAAACCCATTCCTTTGAGGCATTATGTCAAACAATTTTTGTGCCTCGTCCAAGCTTCCACAACTTGCATGTATGATGCTTGAAAAATGTAGAAGACATAAAGCATGTAAATACATCATTTTATCTTGGTTAAAGTGCAATTACTAGAAAATATTTTGGGATTTGGTTTGTTCCAGTCAATTTACATTTGAGTGTAATATTATGAAACATTTTCTATAAATCTATTATGTGCATGTCTTGTCATTATAGCCATCCTTGTGACCTCTTTTCTTTGTGGAAATCAATGAAATGGGTTATGCGCCTTGTTGCAGTATGTCAAAATTTGTTCATCCTTTAGAATTTGATGCATGAATTCACAGGTTTCAAAATCTTGTTTTATGAAATTTAAGTAGAGTTATCAATGGCATGTGAAGGCTATACCCACAAATGTTTGTGTATTCATTCATCTTTGGCTTTGAGTTATAATGGAGCTTCATTTTACAAGGTCATGGCAAGGGACTTCTTCTTTCAATTGGTGAGTGAAGATCTTTTATTAATTTCTTCTTGTTCTTTACACTTGTAACTCAACAATTTAGCAACCATGATATAATGCAATCCATTTTTCTATTTAGGATTCAATTAAATTTCACTTCACTGGATGTAGGAAATCCCTACTGAGTTTGCAGGAAAAAATATTTTTTTTGGCTTGTAAAGATGTGATTCTCACGGGACCAAGTGGTCACTTATGGTATGTAGAATTTTGTTGTACTAATGTTTCTACATCTTTTAGAGATGGATGGTAGAGTTTTTTTTCTAATAATCATATAAAAGGAAAATGTATTTTTTTTTCAAGCATGCCTTCGATATATATTTTTTTGTGCAAGTCTTTGGTGCAATTAAACTGGGAAAAAATGCTTCTCTTTGTAGCGATACATCTTGTGGTTCTCAAGAAGGAATTCTCTCCTCCATGCAAACAAAGGCCCTTGCAATTCTCAACCCTATGAAAAGTATGGAACCAATGTTTTCAGTGACCTTAAGCAAGAGTGCAACATCCACAACTTTCTTCAGGTTGTAAGTTTTTGTTTCTATCCAAAATATACAAAGGATTCTAATGATCATTTTAATTGATAAAGTTAACTCATTTTTTATGTTTTGCAAGTGTTACAGAACATTCCAAGAGATTTTACAAACTGTTGGTTACCAAATAAGAAGGTAGAATTAAAATTTGTGCATCACAAGAACCATGGAAGGATATATTGAGTACATTGGAAAGGATTAGTCATCGACGATAAGCTGCATAATTAGTTGTGCTAAGTTGTAGTAATTTTCATTTTATAAATTATACTATATTATTATTTTTATTTTAAATTTTGCATATTTATAATTTTATATTTATTTACACAATATATTTTTTAATGTATTTAATTCAAAAGTATATATTGATATTATAATATTTATTGTAATTATTTATAATATATAAGTATATAATATATTATTTATAATTATTAATAATATATAAGTATATAGTATATTAGTTATAATTATTAATAATATATATGATTTATATATTATTAATAACTATTATATAGATATAATTTATATTATAGAGATTAAAAAGTATATAATTAATATTATATATTATAAAATAAAACTATTAGAAAAATTAAAATAAAATAAAATAAAATGGATTCATGGCAAGGGGGTTCGAGCGGACGTCAATTAAGAGTCTACTCAAACCAGTCCGCCAACCATTTTTTTATATTATTTTGAACTGATAAAAAATTGTACATTTATCATTTCCAAGCTTATATTTGTACAACTTACCTTAAATTGTACTAGAGTTTTGTTAAAAAATATATAAATAAATAAAAATAAAATATTTGAAGACTGAACATGAGAGAGATTTGTGCGAGAAAATTTGCAATAAGTTGTACTAAACAACACATTATATTATATTATAATGTAGTTGAAGTAACATTGGTGCACTAATTGGACACATTCAATGGATCACATCAAGCCTTCGCTCTCTTGCAACAGACCTCATCAATCTCACAGGGCAATAGGTGGGGGCTGGATTTTGTCCCCACCTTCTCAACAACTATTACAAAATGATAAACATCCCTCAAGAATTTGTTACCTTCAGGCAACATGCTATTATAAGACCAATCAAACTGACTTCCACCAAACAAATTGTAGCTTTCTGAACAGTTGTGGAATTTACATTCCCTGAATGCGGTAGCACTTCTGTTCGCTAGGACAGTTTATTTGATGCCACAAAACAAACAAGAACAGCAGCTAGAAATGAGAAGATTGTGAGGGATGTCGGCATACGTCCATTATCCTTCCTCACCAGCATCCCCTCCAATATAGGATAACTATTTACCACTATGAAGCTCACTAACATTAGCTGCAGAAAAATACCATCTGCAGTTTGATGGCCTGGCTTAAACGTCACACACTAAGCTTTGACTGCTTAGTGTGGACGTGCCGTGGGCCCCCCCTCTTAACCGGCCATTCCAAGTGCCGTTTTTACTTTGGCCTTTTCCGTCACCTTCACCTGATTCCGTTTCCGTTTACCTTAGCAGTTCTGTTTACCGCTGCAGTTAGCAGTTAACCGCCCAGTTCCCGCCTATGATTCAAACCAAACACAAAACTGTTCCCGCGCTGCAAAGTTTAGTAGATGCCTGAAATAAATGTGGTCTCATGAACTGCTAGATAGCCAGATATACACAAAATGAATTTTTTGAAAGGCTTCAGGAAATTTCAAGCAAATACAAGTGCAGTTGTAAAGCCAAACTCTGCAACCTTTGTCAGCAGCCTCCTTGCCTGTGCGAAAATGGGAGTTTCGGAACAGGGTATGGAATCCATTGGAGGAATTTTTTCAGATGTTGTGGTTGCAACTACCTTGGTAGACATGTATGCAAAATTTGGAAGCATAGCCAAGGCATGTGAACTGTTTGACAAAATGCCTCAAAGAAATGTGGTCAAATGGATTGCCATGATTGCAGGATACGCAGAATATGGAAGCATAGACAAGGCACGTGAACTGTTTAACAGAATGCTGAAATGTGTTATCTTGGAATGCTCTGATTGCAGATTATTCACAAATTTGCCTTTTTAAAAAGGATTTAGGACCTTTCAAGCAAATGCAATTGGTAGGTAGGCTTCGTTGCATGAGCTCGTCAGCAATTATGTTTGATGTAGTTCCAATTGTTTTAGTAAAAATGTATGTAAAATGTGGAAGTTTAGATAAGGGGTAAGAACTATTTTGGGATCGGAATTCAACATCTTTATTTTAATTTTCATGTCTTGAAACTTTTAGCATTCTTTTGTTTGTTGCTATCTATTTTATCTTGCTTTTTAAAATTTCATGTAACAAAGGCATGGTTGCACTCTACACCATGACGACATTCTTATACTAAAATCAGACTTTGTTCTTCCTATTAGCAAACTCAATTTTCTAATTGACCCTCTTATTATTTTCCATCATCTAGTTTATATAGTTTCTACCTTTCATTCTTATTGCCTTTTAAAAGTCTTTAAACAATCTTGTCATTCATAAAGTTAATTTTTAGTAAACTAACCATTTAGATTAAGAATTTAGCTTAAGTAAGACATGTTAAGCAATCTAACTAGAAATGAAAATAATTTGTTATTTAGTTGGTAGATAATTTGTGTGTTTGTGTTAAGTAAACTCATTTATGATAGATTGCTAGTTGAATCCTAAGATAGATAATTGAAAATGCTTTCCTACATTTAAATTATGTAGGTTATCTATCTCCTAGCTATATTTGTAGTGAACTTGATGTTAGTCGTAACCTTCATTGTTTATTCCTTTCTTCATCTTCAAAAAAATATATCTCTATAAACAACAAACTCTCATTCTAATGTTTGAAATTTAGTTAATTCTACTTTGACTTTTTAATTTTTCATCATTCAACGAAACTCTTTTTGAGTAAACATAAACATAGTCACAACATATAGACCTTATCACAATTAGGTTAGTGTTCATTTAATACACTACTATCTTTGTCTTTTATTTTCACCTAAAAATAAAAACTCTACATTTTTCTACTCAAATTTTGTATATATATGAGAATGAATCATTTTGATGTTCTTTGATATAAATTATTAGCCTTCCTTCTTTGACTATCCCTTCCTCACACATTATCTCTTATAAGAATTTTCATTTAAATCTATCCATTTATTTTCCTTCCTCCATTACCCTTCCTCTATTGTCATCCACCCCACATGTTGTTCCACTCTATATGTCTCACAATGATGACCCACTTTGATAATGAATCCCTATTAGATGATTCAAAATTTGTCACTCACCAAAATTGAGCACCACTTATCTCTCCTCCAAAGTAGCCTACTAGATGATGTCACCCACTCCTTAACAAATATCATCATCACCCATCTTGAGAGGCTAGAGATATTACAAGGTATAGGATATATTGTCCACACTTATGTCCCTTCATAGTTGAGTTATCCTACCTTCATCCCTCTCTTCTTAGAGCCAACTTATTTTCTTTTTCCTACATCTCAATATTCCTTCACCTGAATTTCCATGCCTACTCCTCATCCAACACACATTACTACCTTTATGTCTCTCTCTTCATTCCTCCTTTTAACTATGATCATGTCGCTTTAGGCAACCACTTTACCTCCTACCCCTAGATGTGCCACCCTTTCAACCCTTACCCTTCACTTATCTTGCTCGATCCTCTCTTACCACTATTGTCACTCCCTCTCCTATCCTACCATTAACCTCACAACCCTTTCCATACTCTTACTAAAACATGATTTCTTTTACATCTCCTACCCTCAATGTCCCAACCTATGCCCCTAGTACTATGATTTACCACCTAGTTCAAGAATTGTCATTAATGCAATGCTAGCTATCTATTATCATATCATCTTATGCATTGGGGGATGAAACCTTAAACGTCTTTCATAGCATAATATATTTGGCTATAATAGATCACCCATAGGAACCATAGTTCATCATGTTAAACATTGACATACATGTATGATTGGATAGCAATCCTAAGATGCATGTTCAATCCTTTATAGATCAATGTTCATTGATTTTTTCTTTTATGATCTATTCATAGCTAAGCTTTATCAATCCATAAAGGAAAAAAAACATAAAATGGTTTTACTCTTTATCTACCTATTCTTTGGGTTCCTTCCTCTATCTCACTTATCTTTTCATGGAACACATTCAAGTCAACATAGGATTGTAGGTTAATTTCATCAACATTATACATTGCAATCAAGACATAAATAAGAAGGTGATGGATTTTATCTTTTATCATCAATGCATTCTTTCATAGATCAACTATCTTCTTCTCAACTTCAATATCGAGAGTGTGTTTATTAGGAATATTTTTGCAAAGCATCAGAATCAAAATCTCTTGCACAAATATTCAACATTTATAACACTTTGTACCACTTTGTATGATTGTACATAGGTGATAGATCATTTTAAGTCCATCTCCTTGTTGGCCTCTAATGTCTCTATTTGTTTAGCCTCATTCTCTTCTCAGGAAACTAATAATTCTACAAAGAACACCAATAATTTATAATTTTCTCCTTAACCCAACCTTGATCAAACAATCAACTAAAGTAACTAAAATAATATTGCTCCTGATCTAAACTTACTATCTCCCCTTTTAGACAAGTTAATACTAATTGGATGAAGCTAGAAAATCCTCCCATTCCATCTTTCAAGAGTTTCTTTCCAATAACCTTATCCAACTTCATCTTAAACCCACCCCTTGAACCCTAAGCTCTTCTTAATACACCTATAAGCTTTGATTAATTACTACTATTATTGAGAAGAGTAAGTTTGAAATGAAGATAGATGTAGGTATTACAAAAAATAAATATCTTCTCTAGTTATAATAATTAATAAAAAAATCATCCAAATAATCCAAATTTAAGTAATATTTTTATATCTTTTAATATATAAATATCTCTAGCAACAAACTCCCTTGATAGTCACCACACAAAATTAATGATCACCCATAGACATCTTAATGATGGAGATGAAGGGTGCAAAAACCATAAATGGTGGGACAATGGAGGTGAAGGCTTTGAAGATTTTGTAGATGGTGGCAAGGGAAATGACAAGTCGAAAGATGGAGAAGATGTTGGTGAGCAAGAGTTGGCTTCCTACCTATGGGTTGGTGCCCCTTTTAATCCCCTTACCCCTATGGTCCATGAACTAGGCAGTTTACTACAAGGAAAAACATATTGATAATTTATAGTGATGTAGCTATATATAAGTGATTATCGGTTGGTTGGCTTATGAGATGGATTTTAAAATTGAGGGCTTGCCTAAGCTAGGTACATCATAGAGGAATTTATTTTATATGGAAATTTTAAAATGCATTTTTTCCTTGGTTTAGGTTTTTATATAGTATGGAAAGAGACATCATGTGTGTATGGATGTACGTAAGTTTGGATGCTTTGGACAACCCTACCAAATCCATACATGCTACTTATATCAATATACATGGTTTTGTATATGATATGGAAATTTACCATGGCCATTAATATAACATTAGCTCTCATCAAGTGAAGAAAAACCATCACATGTTTAAAATATAATTATGGCATCCCATATCCCCTATTTCTAGCCTTATCAAACACATGTAAAGTGGGGATATAAAAGAATATATGATTTTTTTTATAATATAAAATTCCCTATTTTATAGTTTCTTCCATGCATTTGTGTGAGCAACAACAAGAAAGAAATATTTACTCAATTGTTTGACGTTGGTTCTTGTACTAAGGATAGATTTAATATGCATAAAATATGATGTCTTATTGGCTACAAGTATTAAATAATATATTATCTAATACAAGATAGTTAAAAATGATATTTTTTGGCCTTGCCTTATTCATGTAGGAAACATATTTTATTATATGCTAGCATATGACATGTGTATAACTAGAATGATGCCTTTTTCCTTTTCCCTCCTACACAATGTCTTTGATTTGGTGCATTATCATTGTATTATCCTTTTCTTCAAAATGACATGTGTTTATAAGAATGGAAAGTCATGTTAAGTAGATTTATTACACATGAAGACAAGGAAACTAATACATGTATAGGCTTGGACTTCTTTTAGAATTTTTGTTTGTTTATTTTGAAAGATATCATCCCATATCTATCTACTTTCAATTTTATTTTTAATAGATCTAATCCCTTGTGTAAATGAATGTCTAGTGTAGAGTGTTGAGAAGATAGGGATTTTTTTTATTTGACTTAAAATTCCAAGTTTATCTACACCCATATGCTAAAAGTGGGAAAGAGGTGAATGATATAAATACATGGTGATATCATGTAAAATATATTGGCCTATTATCTATTCCACATGTACAAGAGAATACTTAAATATTAATTGTAGATAACTAAACATTGTACTTTTATTTTTTGGAGACTTATTCATTTGTAAGTCGACTTGGAAAAGTTGTAGTAATGGATTTTTTCCTCCCCATATTTTAGGTGTCTCCCTAGTGGACTAAGGTATTTTAGGAAGTCATGAGAGTGCATCATAGCTCCTCATGTCATTTTTGGCGGATTCTTGTTTTGAGGACTTACTAGTGTCAAAACATTGTAAGTCATTGTAATATCTTACAATACACTCTTTTTAATACAAGTAGGGTATCTTTGAAATATTGTGGAATTTAAATTAAACCTACAATTTGTGATGATTCATAAATTTGTGCATTATATTGAAATGAGAAATACACAATATAGTTCTCATTTCAAGTTTACACAAATTATTGCATTGTTTCATCTTTGATGCTATTCCTCAATCAAATAGGAACTAATTATGAATGGAAAAGGAAAAAAAAAATTAAAACACATTTCTTTTAGTTGTGTTTTGTCGTTTAGAATAAGTTGATACATCTTATTCACCAATATAATTCAACATTACATTTTTATATTCTAATTGAATTCAAGTTGAACCATCTTAAAAGGATCTTGCTGGTATAATTTGTAAATTGCATATAAACATTGTTCAATTAAGATTACTCATCTTGAAAGGTATAAAATTATTTCACATCAATTGTTGCATGCACATACCTACTATTATCTACCTAATTAAGGTCAAATAGTTTTAATTTTGGTTGTTATGTGGTGTGGTTAGTCAATAGATGGATTGCAACTTATTATTTACCCTTCTTTGTCTTATCTAAAATCATCATGAAAACACCCTCCTAGGTTTGGCAATGCTCAAAGAGGAAAAAGCTTAACGACTTATTATCAATTGTCCCAATACAATTATTTATTTGATGATGATCTTACCCTTTATGTTATGGCTTATCTTTTATGTTGTCTTGACATTAAATGGATTCTTTATAAGAATGGAGATGCAATCATTAAGAGCCAACATAATTCAAGATTGAAACTTTCGAAATACACTAGAAAATGTAACCATTCTATATAAATATGCATGTAGCATTTTAAATGAGAATATTGATGAATAAGAATTAAAATTATGTTCAAAGAACACTTTTGTAATTTCTATATATGTTTCACTTATGTATGAAAAATAGTCTATTTATTTAAGTAAATTCAATAGAATTAACAATATAAAATAGAATGATACTTTTAATATAGATTGTTTAATAAAATAAAACACAAACTCTTCAAATTATTAACATTAAAACTTTACTACAAATTAATAAATTTATCAATTATATATGTAATATTTTATTATATATAAGACAATTTTTTTTAAATCACTTAAATATATACCAAATATAAATTATCTATACATTATCACTATTAACTACAAGCCTCTATGATTAAATCCAACCCTATTCTCCTCACCATCTCTTATAACAAACTAATTTCTTTAAGCATGATTCTATAGATAGGAAAATAATTCTCACCCAAAGAAAGGTTTCACATGTCTAAAATATTAACCAGTTTAACCTCACCAAAATAAAATTCTTTTTCGTTAAACAATGTGCTCATGTACTTACACTTTTTAACTCTCTCATGAACCTGACATATAGAGATAAATTTATTTTTTCAAATTTAGTTAATCTATGAACTTTATGAAAGTCATTTTGTACAAATTATATGTGATACACTTGATCTCCAAGATTATTGTGGATTGATCTATATGGGAGACTCATCAAAGCTTTAAGTTTCATATTTCTCCATTTTCATAGAGAAAAAAGAGACTTCAGCTGGTGCCATCAAATGCACTATACATTCTTAATAATAAATATCCAAATTTATTTCCCTCTTAATTACACTACATTATTTTGCATACATTAACTCAGCAAATTTTCAACACATAGCAGCAGATACTTCATTGTGCAGAGGAACAAAATAATGAAAGCCAATTTACTGACTAGCTCATGCAACACCTACTTGCCAATTGCATTTGCTTGAAAGTTCCTAAAGCCTTTTAAAAAAGGAAAATCTGTGAATAATCTGCAATCAGGGCATTCCAAGATAATACATTTCAGCATTCTGTTAAACAGTTCACTTGCCTTGTCTATGCTTCCATATTTTGCGTATCCTGCAATCATGGCAATCCATTTGACCACATTTCTTTGAGGCATTTTGTTAAATAGTTCAAATGCCTCGGCTATGCTTCCACATTTTGCATACATATCTATCAAGGTAGTTGCAACCACAACATCTGAAAAAAATCCTCCAATGGATTCCATACCCTGTTCCGAAGCTCCCATTTTCACACAGGCAGGGAGGCTGCTGACAAAGGTTGCGGAATCTGGCTTTACAACTGCACTTGCATTTGCTTGAAATTTCCTGAAGCCTTTCAAAAATTCCATTTTGTGTATATCCTGCTATCTGGCATTCCATGAGACCACATTTATTTCCGGCATCTGCCAAACTTTGTAGCGCGGGAAAAGTTTGGCGTTTGGTTTGAATCATAGGCGGGAACTGGGCTGTTGACTGCTGACTGCAGCGGTAAACAGATCTGCTAAGGTAAACGGAAACGGAGGCAGGTGAAGGCGACGGGAAAGGCAAAAGTAAAAACGACACTTGGAATGGCCGGTTAAGAGGGGGCCCCACGGCACGTCCACACTAAGCAGTCAAAGCTTAGTGTGTGACGTTTAAGCCAGGCCCAGTTTGATACCCTTCCCTCAATAGCTTTGCTGTTCCGCTCATCAATGCTATCAAATTTATCACTGCCAAAGTTATTAAAGGAATAAACATAGGAGACGCTACCCCAAATTCAAAAATTTCAGCTTTGTATCTTTTCATTGCTTCACTGTCTGATACTTTGCTTGTTACCTCGAAACCCACTTCAGAAATACCCATCAATTTGCAAAGGACTTGAATCAATCCAAACAGATATGATGATACACCTTTTATCATCCACATCCTCTGCTCGTTCCACCAACTTTTTACTGAACCCCCCACTGCAAGAAACTCTAGTAAACTATATGAATATGCAGATAGTGACAGAAACATGAAGAGGGGGAACCATGGGCTTGAAAACTGTGCAAAAGAGAAACAAACGCGTATTGTGAGTTGAGCAGTCGAAGAATAAAGGAGAGATCATTTTTCATTAGGATAGAAAAGTGTGTTAGAAAAGGAAGAGCTTATAGGAGAAAGATCTCATAATTGATCATGTTCAAGTAGTAGTTATAGCATTTGTCTATTTAATGTTCAATATTTTTAACATTATTGTAGTTGTGTCTTTAAAGTTGTTAGTGTTGATGATGAAATTGAATAAAATATAGAGAAAAGGACTGGGTAGTTGAGCACCCTAACTTCATGCTTCTCAAAACCTTATGTGAAAATTTCAAATCAGTCGTAATTCTTTACAACAGCTTACTTTGCAAGTCCCTTGCTTATAACTAAGGTTTCAGGGCCACATCATCAAATGTGATGCCACATTAGCGTGCTTTTTGTCAAGGTGTCCGAAAAGGCCAATAAAAAAGTGAGACCGATAGTTGTGCCCTAAATCATGTTTTATTGGTGTGGTGATGTGGCATCACATGATTTGTTGTTTTTAGATCTAACAACTTTAAAGTCACAACTATTGGTTCAATATTGTTAAAAAATATTGGACTTTAAATCAACAAATGCTATAACAATTATTGGAATATGCTGTGGTCCGCTCCTTTATTCTTTAGAAGTAAAAAGCAACAAATCATGTGATGCTGCATCAACACATTAATAAAATATGACTTAGTGCAGAGCTATCTGTCTAACCTTTTTTTAATTTTTTCTTTTTAGATACTTCAACAAAATGCATGATGATGTGATATCATATTTGATGTTGTGGTCCTTAAATCTTAGTTATAAATAGGAACTTGCCAAGTAAACTGCTGTAAAAAATTAAGACTTACTTAAAATTTCCAAATAAATTTTTTAAAAATTGAAATTAAGATGGTCAACTATTGAATCCGCTCACCTACAATTAGTGTGTGTGTTGTGGTGGGTATTTAGTATGCTCGTTGTCCATACACAGCTCATAGCTGTGGTAAATCCACCGACCGTTTTACAAGACAATGAATCTGATAAATTGACCACAAAATCCCTGCTGGTTAAGAACAACTCTTGAAAAGGAAAAATGTTTACCTCAGGGAATAATTCTGTGCTGCTGAGCGTGCATAATGCTGGAACCAAACCGTAGCAGATTATAGGCAAGCAGAATGGAGCCCATAAACAGTAATACCCGTAACACATTCTCTGTGTTATACTAACACGGCCAATTCCATACACAAATGGGCAGAACTTGCTCACAAAAATATCGAACGAACCTGCAGCCCATCTCTTGTGTTGGACGAGAGTATCGTTCAGATTAACAGGCGCACTCCCCTGGAAAGCGTTTCGTTTTGGAATACAGTATGTAGATTTCCAGCCTTTGCACTGTATCACAAATCCAGTCAACACATCCTCCACTGCACATCCATACATCATGCCAACCTGAAACAAGAGAAAACCTTTTTCTTTCAGAATATATTGTGCAGACAGACCCATTTCATGTTTCAAACTGATAATTCAAATTGGTATATACCCTTTTGCCCCATACAGAATTCACTTCGTAGCTGCAGTTGGCAAGTGCTTTTGCTTCATTTAGCATCTGAGATGGGCTTGCTTTCACCAATGTTAAACCAGAGGAAAGATTAAATGAGTCATCAAAACAATTTGAGGTACTCTCTTGTGTCTCACTACCACACAGCACATCCCTGCGATGAAGGCATCCTGTACCCACATACAAAGGACCTTCTGCTCCATCTAGACCTTTGAATTGTATCTGCATACAGAGAAACGAAATTTTCTTAGTTGTGAATGTGTTATGGATGTGTTGTACGCGGGGACTAAACAGTCAATGTCTCCACACATAAACAGATGAACTGATGACTAATACAGATACTTACATTGGAAATCCTCTTGAGATGATTGCCATATAAATCATTTTTGCTAATGCCATGAAAACTTTGAGGAAACTGTACAAATCCAAGCTGATGCCCAGTTTGAGAGTCCCTAAAAAAGCACATAGCTTCACGAACTGCCTCACAGTTGTTAGCGTACATGTCACAGTCCAGAGTAAGAATGAATGGAGCTTTGCTCATCAAAGCAGAGACTCTAATCTGCAAACATGGTTTAACCCAAATCAGTATTACTTCTAAGTTTTATTCAATAGAGTTGGGAGAGGGTATATTAAAAATGGAAGCAGGGATACTACCAGAACATTGAGAGCGCCGGCCTTAAAATTGTGTGGGTGTCCAGGTCGCTTTTCGCGGGACACATACACAAGACTAGGCAAATCATGCCCCTCCATGTCAGTGTCCTTTCCCTTCTCAAGCAAAATCTGCAAGCCGGATTAATAATATAGTCAGGACGACTCATGCTAGACAGCTGATGTGAGCAGCTCAGCATAGCCATCACATAGTTTTTAGTTGAGGAAGTGGTAAAAGTTAATGTGGCACCTGAATTTCGACCTTTTTTAACATGTAGCTTATTGACCTTCTATCACTTCATTAACTTAATCTGACTGAGTGTGGAAAACAGTGAGCTTCCAAATTTTGTATAATTTGTAGATTTAATTATTTAAAATTAAATCTATAGTAATGCAAGAAAGACTTTGACATTTTAAGGTATGAGGACTTGTGCAGGTTGTTTGACAGATTTGAGATTTTGGAGTTTGTTAGGTATATTGTAGATTTGAGATTTGAAAAATGATTGATCAAAAGATTTTGTGGATGTGTTCATGTCATAAAAGGCTGTAACTCAAATATTGATTGTTGTTTTTTTAGATTAGCTATATATTTTATCCTTGTAATTATTGAAAGATTGTGTTTCTTATATCTTATTCAACTACATATTAATAGCTTGTATTGTTTGTTAATTTGCTTTGATCAATATAAAAATTATTAAAAATGATATAAATGTAGTAGATAAATGTGATTTCATATTGTTCTGAAAATCACAAACATTTTATGACCTCAATAACACTAACACTAGGATGATTTCCTCAAATAATCTACCTGCCTCCAAAAAAATTGAAAAGTGTGCACAGATAAATATAGGTTCATATTGTTGTGAAAATCAGTAACATTTTGTGACCTCAATAATACTAGGATGATCTCCTAAAGTAACCTATATGCCTCAGGGAAAAAACTGAAAAAATGTGCGCAGAAAAATGTGTCAAATATTCAAAATTTTGAAAAATATGCGCCGATAAATGTGGCAAATAGTAACTAGTTGATGAGGGCGCAACCCGAGACACAGAAAAATAACCCACAAACAAGAGAATAATTTTATTATTCAGAGAATGGAACTTCTTACATGCAGAGGATCTCAAATCCCCAAGTTCTATAACACATGCAAGCTACAGAAAGCTACAGAATAACCCTTTCGCAACATGCGAGCTTGTCCCCAAAAAGTTACCCAAAATTTAGAAAACCCGCCCATAAATAGAGCTTCTCATTTGTTTGGAGCCAAAACAATATTCAATTTGAGTTTAGGTGGTTTGGCGCTGAAAATTTACAACATGAAGTTCAAATTTCAAAAGAACATTTGCAATGGTATCTTCTAGAAAGTGCGCCAACTTCGCGGGGTCATAACTTTTGATCCAGGACTCTGATTTGCGAACCGTTCGAACCATTGGAAAGGTCACGAAGTCAAGAACGCGCTCAAAATTTTCTATGCCGATTTTGGAAAGTTTCGGGCCATTCCGGAAGCTCTAAGTGCCTCAAATCCCACTCGGAAGATTTTCAGGTGCAAATCTGGGAAACTAAAATTGCAATATCTTTCAACCCAGGAACCGGAATGAAAAACCGTAAATTGAGAATTTCATTATGACGAAAAGGGTATCCAAAAATATAAAAACATCTAAAAATCGATAAACTTGAAATTTAACTATTTTTGTGTGATGCAAGATTGCCCTTACACCACTAGATGCTCCTACATCGGACACCCAGGGTAATTTGAGAAGTGACTTGTCATGTCTCAGATGGTTGAGGAAAACCCAACTAGTCAATCAATTCCTTAGATAGCCGGGATGAATCTTCCACAGGCATTCCTCTCCATTTCACCCGGATATTCTTCTTGCGCTACTATTTAAGACTTCCTTCCACGACTATCCGGAATTGCTTCAATCTCCTCGGCACTACGGCGAGTAGGCTGGCGGAATCTACCTTTGTTCCCATCATTGGTACTTCCTCTATACCACCTTCATGATACTTTCTGTCAAATCTGAAATGTTGAGACATAGGGGAAATGTTGATTCCATCGAGGCAACTCTACCTCATATGCATTCACTTTGTGAATCGTAGCTGCACTTAAAATCTTCTGGGGGACGAACTTCTTCATCTTCAATTTGTTGTATGTGTGTTTCCTCTTGGAAGCCTTTCTTTCGCCGGACCATCACTTCATCCTGTCTGAAACTCCTTATACCTCATTTTACGATCTGCCTTAGCCTTATCTTTGCATATTCATCTTGTTAATATGTTCCCTTGCAATACCGTGTATATCCTTGATGTGTTGCGGAAATCTTGACTTAGGCACTTATTTTCTTCTCACGGTCCATCTTCCTCGATTCCTACCAAACGTTGAGATACCTCCATGCCTGTCACAGGCTTGTTGATCTACACAGTAATACGTTGGCCAATTGTTGTAAGAAAATTATGCACGAGGAATAGATCAAAGTCCATCCTTGGGTTTTATCTCCTACCAAACACCTCAGTAGGTTACCCAGACTCCTGTTAACAACCTCTGTCTGCCCATCTATTTGTGGATGGTGTGCAGAACTGAACTTCAACTCTGTCTTCAGCTTCTTCCACAAGGTTCTCCAAGAAATTACCCCACAAATTTGGTGTCACGATCTAAAACAATACTCTTTGATGAACCATGGCCTCACCACCTCTTTGAAGAACAAGTCAGCAATGTGGGTGCATCATGGGTCTTCGACGCATGGAATGAAATGTGTCATCTTTGAAAACTGTAAGCTTCTGCAAATCTTGGAATCATTCCCTCTTTAGCGTCCTTGGCAAACCAAGAACAAAGTCCAATACTTATATCCTCCCAAGGCCTCCTGCGAAAGTGCAGGTAGGTGATGCAATCATTACGGCTCACTCCTTTAGCCATCTGACATACTCTACAGCTTTGTACAAACTTCTTCACATCCTGTGACAACTGAGGCCAATAATAATGCTCACTGATAATGGCAATGGTCTTATCCCGACCAAAATGTCATGCCATTCCTCCACTATGCTTCTCCTTTATCAGGTTCTCCCTCATGGAACTCCTCGGGATACATAATTGACTTCCCTTAAATAGCATGCCATCCTGGATTATGAAATCCAGCCACCTTGTCCTGTCCACTGTAACAGGTTCCTTGCAAGCTTTCCAAGCCTCTGCAAAATCAAGATCTTCCGCATACAGTGTCTTGAGTTCATTGAACCCAACCACTTCAATCTGCATCTTTGTTATCAATGTATGCCTCCTACTTAAGGCATCTGCAACCCTATTTGACTTCCCACTCCTATGTTTCAAAACAAAGGTATAACTCTGCAAAAACTCTACCCATTTCATATGCCTCTGATTTAATTTTCCCTGACTATTTAGGTATTGCAAGGCCTGATGATCATTATATAGAACAAATTCCTTCGACAACAAATAATGTCTCCATTTCTTTAATGCTTGAACTATTGCATAAAATTCCTGATCATATACAGAATACTTTCTCTTGGCATTATTTAACTTTTCACTGAAATAGGCAATGGGCTTACCTTCTTGGCTCAACACTGCTCCAATGGCACAACCACTAGCATCACAATCCACCTGAAAACACCTTGTTGAAATTTGGGAGGGCTAGAAAATGTTGCTTTGTTACCTTCTGCTTCAACAGTTCAAAACTCTTTGCCGCTCCAGTGCTCCACTTGAATTCTTTTCTATCCCCTCTGTTTTGATCGGGGTCACACAAATGCCTCTGAAGTTTCTAATGAACTTTCTCTAAAGAAGCTAGCCAAACCATGGAAAGATCACCTCAGTGGCAGTTCTCGGGAGTGAGCCGTTCTAGAATAGCCTTCACCTTCTGCAGGTCCCATCTTGAGACCTTATTTGAGACAACAAACTAGCCCAATTACCCCACTAACTCCCTCTTCACCAAACTGCGCTTCTTTAGATTAATCAACAATTTCTCTTCTCTTAACTTCTCAAAGGTTCTCCGAATATGCATCAGATGCTCATCCAACGTCTTACTGAAAATCAAAATATCATCTAAATACACAATAACAAAGCTTCCTAGAAATTCTTTTAGTACCTCATTCATGAGCCACATGAATGTGCTCGGTGCATTAGTTAGCCCAAAAGGCATGACTAACCACTCGTACAGGCCCTCTTTGGTCTTGAAGGCAGTCTTCCACGTCATCTCCTCTTTCGAATCACGGATCTAGTGATATCACTCTTGAGATCAATCTTTGTGAAGTCTTGAGCTCCACTCAAAGCAGTCCATCGAGGTCATCCATCCTTGGCCGGAAATCACATTGCTTGGTATTTATCTTGTTTATGGCCTGGGATTTTGTATACATCCTCCACTCCCCATCCTTCTTCGATGCTAGTATTGCAGGTACTACACATGGGCTCAAACTTTCTCGTATCAAACCCTTTCTCAACAACTTCTGAACTTGTATATTCAACTCCTCATTTTACGATTTGGAGTCATTCTATGAGGCTGCCTTATTTGGCAAGCTGGCTCGAGGAATCAGAAGTCAATCGATGGTGATTTGCCTTGTGGTGAATAAACCCTCGGGTACATTATCAGAAACAATATCCTGAAACTCATCCAACATCCCAGAAACTTCTTCTGGAACCTTCTCACTATCCTTATTAGTCTCTCTAGGAATCAATGCATAACACACATGCTCATGCTTCATACCTTCTAAAAATTTCTTCCATCTACATAACAAATTCTAGCACTATTACTTTGCTTTTCTTAGGTCTCCTTTTAGGGGTTTCAACTTGTAGCGAACCCCATCCTTTGTCAAGAAATAAGTGTTTGCATGGCCATCATGTATAGCTCGCCTATCGAACTGCCACGGC
The DNA here is from genome assembly GCA_007258455.2 of Sequoia sempervirens. Taxonomy (NCBI): domain Eukaryota; kingdom Viridiplantae; phylum Streptophyta; class Pinopsida; order Cupressales; family Cupressaceae; genus Sequoia; species Sequoia sempervirens. The sequence continues at coordinate 3,298 of VDFB02102616.1, read as the reverse complement.
CTCCCCAACAACATGTGACATGCATCCATGGGGATGATATCACAGAGTACCTCATCATAGTAGCTCCCGATCTTGAACTGAGGATGGTTGTGGATTGGATGTTGGAAGGTATTGGCCGGATTTATCGGTGCTCCCACCATCAATAATGACCTCACAGCATTTTCCTTCACACTTGCACCTTGTGCGAAACAAATTCTTCATTTGTTCTAGTTCCTTTTCTTTAGTCACTAGGGCTCTCCTAATCACTAGGGCTTCTCCCCTTTCAGCATCATCTGAATGTTCAAACTGGGCCTCCTCATCTGCATGCGCAACCCTTCCACGACCTTCTGGCCTTTTGTCTATCCTTCCTTGGTGTTGTGGACATTCATAGGCTCGATGCCCTTCTTCACCACACTGGAAACACATTCCTCTGAAACCATCTCTTCCAGATCCTTTTCCATATCTCCCTCGTCCTCTACCTCTTTAATCACCATTGTTTTGATCACGAGGGCGGTAGAAGTTGTCAATCCTTTGTCTTCGGCTGGTACCCACATCTTCACTTTTCTTTTCATCATCATTTCGGCTTCCTGAAGGTCTACCATTGCCCCTTCCACTTTGACCTCCTCGCCCTTTTTGCTTGCCATCAAATCTTTTGTTCAGCTTCTCTTCCACCTTCAAAGCAAACTGATATGCATCCTCAATGGTGGTCATTCTGACTAGGCTTAACTCCTCCTAAATGCTCGGCCGTAACCCATTAAGATATCGGGCTACCTTCTCCTTATTGGCCTTTGTGTGACCTGTTCTAATGATTATCTTATGAAAATCTTCAGTATATTCTTTCACAGATCTGCTTCCTTACTTCAACCCTTGTAATTTCTTCAACAGATTTAACTCATAGTCCACTGGTATGAACTGCTTCTTTAGTTTCTCTACCATGTGATCCCATCTAGTGATCTTGACTTTTCCTCTTCGATTTCTTTCCAACTGGACCTCCTTCCACCAAATACTGGCATGGCCCTTTAGCTTCATTTTTGCAAACTTAACTCGATCTGGGTCCTTTATTTCCTCATACTCAAAATATTTTTCTAGCTCATTGATCCAATCGATCAACTCTTCTGGGTTCAGACTTCCAGAATAATTGGGGACTTCTGCTCTAGGTCTTTTTCCGATCTTCGAAATGGCCCTTATTATCCGCATTTGATCTTGATCAATTGCTTCTTCGTCCTCTTCTACATCTGAACCTTTTTCCTCTCCCTCATCCTCACTTTCCCCCCTCAGGTTTAACCCTCTTCTCAACTGCTCTTGTAACGCATCAACCTGTCTTTGGAGCGCTGCCAGTGCATCTCTTCCACCAGCATCTTTGCCGCCTCGACCACCTCTGGCACCACCACGCCTACCAGGTATCACTCTTGGAGGCATCTTTCTTGACCTCGACCCACAACCACGGTCCTGGTGCGAACTGCCTCACGATCGGCGGTCTGTCCACACACTCAAGAAAACCCGCTCTGATACCACTTGATGAGGGCGCAACCCGAGACATAGAAAAATAACCCACAAACAAGAGAATAATTTTATTATTCAGAGAATGGAACTTCTTACATGCAAAAGATCTCAAATCCCCAAGTTCTATAATACATGCAAGCTACAGAAAGCTACAGAATAACCCTTTCGCAACATGCGAGCTTGTCCCCAAAAAGTTACCCAAAATTTAGAAAACCCGCCCATAAATAGAGCTCCTCATTTGTTTGGAGCCAAAACAACATTCAATTTGAGTTTAGGCGGTTTGGCGCTGAAAATTTATAACATGAAGTTCAAATTTCAAAAGAGCATTTGCAATGGTATCTTCTAGAAAGTGCGCCAACTTCGCGGGGTCATAACTTTTGATCCAGGACTCCGATTCGCGAACCGTTCGAACCGTTGGAAAGGTCTCGAAGTCAAGAACGCGCTTGAAATTTGCTATGCTGATTTTGGAAAGTTTCGGGGCCATTCCGGAAGCTATAAGTGCCTCAAATCCCACTCGGAAGATTTTCAGGTGCAAATCTGGGAAACTAAAATTGCAATATCTTTCAACCTAGGAACCGGAATGAAAAACCGTAAATTGTGAATTTCATTATGACGAAAAGGGTATCCAAAAATATAAAAACATCTAAAAACCGATAAACTTGAAATTTAACTATTTTTGGGTGATGCAAGATTGCCCTTACACCACTAGATGCTCCTGCATCACTAGTGATTTTGTTCTGAAAATAAGAAACATTTTGTAACCTCAACAATACTGGGATGATCTCTTGAAGTCATTCCAGAGCTCCATTCTTTGAAGCCTTCTTTGAAGCCTTTATGATCATTGCATTTATCTCTCGGAACGGTGCCCTTCTCCACAGTGCTATTTATGTAATACTTCATGTTCTCATACATATCCTACAAGACAAGAAAACAACCCATAAAGTCATGCTAACAATAAAAACCATCAATACTGCTTCCCAAAGTAGTAATCTCTTCAATAGGACATCATATGATGTAGATCAATCTATTTATACCACACCTTGAGCTTTTCTCGTTCGCTTGCAAAGCTCGAACTCTTATTTGGATAATCATCATTTTCAGAAAAGTATGCATCCGGGCATCTTTGCTCAATGGAATACTTACGGCAAAAAGGAACCCAAAATTTTGCAAACTGTGAAGCTTCAAACAGAGCGTAAAAAGTGAGTGGGGATCCTCCATCATCTGAGACATAGCATGATAGTCTTTCTGTGGGATAATGATGAGCCATAATGGAGAGTACAGTGTTCACAACTGTGAGTGGAGGTTCTTTAGTTGGATCCGCTGTGCAGATAAATATATCAACTAGCGGCAGCTCCTCCTCAAAACTGTACATGTACATATCATATCAATAATACTCTTAGATTCCATACTATTAAAACATCAAGTAGAAATAAAATGGTTAGAATGTTTAATATAAATATATCTTACAGGACATAAAGAAATCTGTACACTCTTTAGTTTTGAGACCCTACGTTTCCTGTCACCAGTGTCTCAAATCCCCCTCTTTTCATATGTAAAACTCTATCAGATACGTATTTATATTAAGGATTAAGAAGAAATAATAGTTTCAATGTTTACAAACATACCTTCTTTTATCCTCACAGATCTAAAAGTCTCCCTTACCTGTCGGAGAGTCTTTGTGGAAAAGTGTGGCGAGAGACCGGGCGCCACCTGAACGCCTGGTCCAAAATCCAAAAGAAAGCAAAGCCTAACTCTGCACAAAATACCAACATCCATGGCCAAAAAGCTTCACTTGGGATATAAACTATACGATAAA
>VDFB02102615.1:0-12819 GCA_007258455.2 Sequoia sempervirens | reverse complement strand
AATGTTCCCTTTTTCCTGCCCTAAATCCACCCTATTTTAATAGTGTTTTTAAACACTAGTATATATATTATATAATATTAAAATATAAATAATATAATTAAATTAATTAAATAAATAAATAAACAATAAATAAAATAAAATAAGAATACTTTATTGGGGTCGGCCAAGATTGGAGGGGAAAAAAGAAAAAATAAATAAATAAATATAAAATAAAGGAGGTCAGCCTTGTTAAGGTTTTTTGTGGAGGGCTATAAAAGAAAGTAAAGCGCTACTCATTTGGGCATCCATTCATATCTAATTTCATTTTGGAGATTCTTCTCTTTGGCTGCAACTTTGGTTGGGCTTTATTCCAAGGATGAAAACCCTTGTGAATACGGTGAGTTGGACAAAAACCTAGCTCATCTTGTGGAGGACTCATAATGGAGTTCTAATTGCACTTCATTGGAGACATTTGGAGGTTTCGAGCATCATTGCATAATCAGATTTACAGATCAAATTTGGAGCATCATTGCATAATCAGATTTGAAGATCAGATTTAGAGCAGCATTGTTGTGGCATTTTGTGAGCATATTGCATTAGGGTTTTGCCCTAATTTGGAGCGCCACTTTGGAGCAGACCTGAGCACCCACCTTTGGAGGGCGATTTTGCATATTTGGTGAAGCAAACCCTAAGCACTTGCCAAGGAGGAATTCGCCCATCTAGGGTTTGGTATTTGAAGACTATTTTGCATATATTTGGTATGTACAAGCATAGTTTTAGGTCTGATTTGTAGAGCAGAAATCTGGGCATATGTTTGGCATGTTTGAGCCCATGAATTCATTGTAAAATCAATCCAGAATATTTAGTTTTTTAGCAGAAGACTTCGTTACTCAGAAATCAGATTTATTGGATCTATGTTTGGCACTTGGATGGTTGATTTTCATGGTTGCTATCATAGTTGATGTTATCTATACGTTTGGCATGGTTTTATGGATGTTTGGCATATGTTTACTGAATGCCTATAAGTGTTTATCATTCTGGAAATAAAAATCAGAATTCAATCCTAGGGTTTGAGCAGAAACTAAATCGGAAAAGTGCAGAAAAATAAATCAGAAATATAGGGCAAAAAACAAAAAATTTAGGGCAGATCCCATTAGGGATATTACAGTGGTATCAAAGTAGTTGTCCTGCCAGCCTAAGGGTATTTTTCTTTGTTGATGATCAGCAAACTCTTGAGAGGGAAAAAAGAAAATGGAAGCCAAATCATTTGGGATAGGAGGTAGAGTAAGAGGATGTGAGAGGTGAACAATGGGATGTTTTCATGAGGGTCCGGCATATTGCTCAATCAAAAGAGCAAATCGCCAAATAGCAAGCTCGCAGAATGATGAACATGTTGATGCAGACCATGAATAATGTGCAAAAAATAAATCAGAAATCTAGGGCAAAAAACAAAAAATTTAGAGCAGATCCCATTAGGGATATTACAGTGGTATCAAAGCAGTTGTCCTGCCAGCCTAAGGGTATTTTTCTTTGTTGATGATCAGCAAACTCTTCAGAGGGAAAAGAAGAAAATGGAAGCCAAATCATTTGGGATAGGAGGCAGAGGTAAGAGGATGTCTGACAGAGGTGAACAATGGGATGCTTTCATGAGGGTCCAGCAGCATATTGCTCAAATGCAAGAGCAAATCGCCAAATAGCAAGAGCAAACAACGCAGATGATGAACATGTTGATGCAGACCATGAATAATGTGAATAACAATCTCAAACCTGCACAAAATAATGGTACTAAAGGCAGCCACCCTAATCAAAATGGACCTAAAATTTCGAGCAGTAGGGCTACCAGGCCCACACAGCCATCATTCTTGCCCAGAAATGGACCCACAAATGAAGAAGAAGAGTTGAATCATGTTGGGGGTTATGTTAATTCAAGCATAGATGCCTATACACAACTTGATCCGGATGTGAGACGCCAAATCCCATTTATACAGTTTCACAATGCAAAGAGAAGGTATCAAGAGCAGCCACAAGACATTTCTACAGAGTGGATAATCGAGCAAGAACAACATGGACCCAACATGCAAGATCTTTTGTTAGAAGTAGATGTTTTATTGATTTCTAATGATCGTATGTGTCAACAAAAAATTGATGAAGTGAGGGCATAAAAGGTTCCATTTGTTGAGCGAGGAGAGTCCAAGTTGAAGGAAAATACACTGAATCATGCAAGATCTTTCAAGCTTTCAATGGATGAGCCATTGATCAATTTTCCAAGTAGCATTGCAGGCAAATATACATTTGAGAGGAACTTACCTAACCCTAATTCAGAGATGTTGAGTCACAAAAATGGAGGTGTTGAGGATATTTCAACAAATTCCTCGTCAACAAATAAGCATAAGCATTTTGTTCGCAGCCAAACGAATGAAGATGTTTCAGATTTGTTGTGTCGTATGTCATTGCATAATTTTTGTCATCATGGAAAGCATGCTAAAAAAGGTGATAGAATAAAAGATACAACTTGCAGTATAGGGCATGTGGACTCTTTGTTTCAAGTTCCAAATTTTCCGTATCCAGGTGATCCCTTAAGGATCAAAGAGGATAGATGCATTGGTGCTACATTACAATCCTCCTTTGGGGATCAATTTTTTTATGTTTATTTCGGAATGCATGAAGATGGGAATCCAAGAAAAAGAGATCCATATAACTACATCAGAAAATTGAGAAGAGAAGAAGAAAAATCAGAAGTTATCCAAAAGAGCATTGAGGAAAAGAAGGAAAGACAGAAGAATTGCTTCCTTGTGATTTGCAGCCTATGGGCGATCCTAAGAAGAGGAGAGAACAACATTGCTTCACTTGCCTAGAAGTTTGGACACCTAGTCATACATGTGGAAGACCTGAAGTAGATGAAGCCATGCTCACAAATTCACTTCAACAAAATGACAATATGGACAAAGAAGAATCACTTCATGATCCACAAGTGATGGGCACATGAGTTTTCATGACAACAATAAGGTTGAAGGGTATGCTGTTGTAGAGTTTGCCAAGCCAACAGTGACTAATCAGCCAAATGAAGGTACGAATTCTTTTGATGATCCATTATTTGAGCATAGCAATGTCTCACCATCTCTACATAGTAGTTGCAAGGGATCAAATTGTGAGTTGGGTGACCTTGAAGGTGATATTGTTAATACATATGAAGGCAATTTGTTATCCGATGAGCAAAATAACTTGGATAAATTGGATCAAAGACATTCAGCATGGCAAGGGTTGAAATTCAATGAAGGTACAACTTGCAGCCATAGGATATAAGTTATGACAAGTAATATACTTGGTTTTCAGCTGGATACATCTCTTGGACCAGCACTTGATGATGAACATGCAACAATGAAGGAAGATGAACTTGAGATCCATGAAGGTACCACAAAAAGGTATGATGACAGTTTTGATTTTCTGATTACGAACAACAATCCATTATCTTCACATAATCATGAGGTGATAGACAAATCATATGAGGATGATAGTGGTAAGAAACCCTACCTCATTGATACTCAAGATTTGATGGCTAAGCATGAGATAACAGTTGTGGATCCAAGCCACAAACAATCTGATTTTGTGCATCATAGCATAGAAGATGTAAAGAGGACTCAAAGCATGTGTGATGAGTGGCCAAGGAGGGCTGGTGAAGCCAAGTTGCCGGTTGCTCAAGCAAAACAACACCTATAGAATATCAGGGAACAATTCAGTCACATGGATCATAGTTGCAACACTCGCCAAAAATTTGGTGAGTAAAAGAGAACCCACAAGTTTTTTTTCAAACTAAGTTTTTCATGCACTTGTACGCCAAAAACTCACGCTGAGTTTTTTGAAAAAACCCGCGCTGAGTTTTTTGAAAAAACCCGCGCTGAGTTTTTTGGCAAGTTTTTTGAAAAAACCCGCGTGATCATTGAAACTCCCAGGCAGCTAAACAAAAAGCATTTTCAGTTTTTTTTTCATTCATTTGTGTGCTCTCACTCAGCAAAAACCCTCTTTAAAGCATTGTGTGAAAGATTCCTTCCTCAATCTGATCTGAATGTTCTGATTTTTTCTTTTTCTTGAAGACTTTGACCAACGTATAGAATAGGTTTTGTTTTGTTTGTGTTTTGTGTTTTTTCTGATTTTTTTTATGTTTTTTGGAGTTTTATGCGAATTGCATGACATGTACAATGCTGATAAAGGAAAATAACCAAGCATACAATGATTCTATTAATTAAAAAACTGAAATTACATAGATACGGGCTAACTGCAACATACCCATTCATCCATAGACCTAGAAATGGCTTTTTACAAGGCTGCAAATAAAATCTCAGGTTTGATATAACCCTGTGACAACAATTTCGAACTCTCTCAGCTTCTAAAAAGGACTACCCAGTTCATTTCCAGGTGTGAGAGGAGTTGTGCCACTACTATACGTAATTTCTCACCTCCAAATCTTCAAAAACTTCACTTAGCACTTAGGGTTTGAAGCCCAAATGCCAAACAGAGGTACGGCTGACTGTGCAACTGTTGTAAGATGGTAGAAATGCCCTCTAAAAGGACTGATCTGCAATCTGATGTAAATTCCTGCCCACAAAATGGACTGATCTGCAATATTCTTCCTCAAAACTTGCTGCCAAACTGATAAGAAACCCTTAATATGTTGTTTTTACCTCCTAGAATGTTGGGGCTACGTCCAACACTCCCTTCTCCCAAGATTTTCCGTTCCTAGAAGGCCAAATCTGCATGTAGAAACCCTCCTTGAGCTCCAACCTACAAGCTACTCTGAAAATTATAACTTGTGATGTGTGAAATGGCAGCCTCAAACTCATTTTATACATTTTTCACTATTCCCCAAAGTGGTTGGCCCTTTTAGGGTTCCTTTTGACTTAGCATTATGAATACTTTTTAAGTATTTTTAAGGAAATTGCTTTATCTCCTTAAGCTAGGCGTGGGTTTTCAAAGAGGCTTCATTTTTTATCATTGAAGTTGTTTTTAAAAGCCTCAAGTTATGTCTCTAGGCTTCATGGCACAAGGGGGTGAACTTTTCACTATTCAACCTTCTAATTTTCAGTTACTATTCACCCCTTCACTATTGTTGGCGTAACAACTAACACCTCTGAGTATAAGTTGAATACGGACAGCACGCACCTCGCAATGAGTGCTCTTGAAGTGGGAGGGAAGCTCCCTCGTTGTGCCAGACAAAAGTACCCAAAAGGGAAATAAACTAAACTATATCCTGTCTTTTTTGTCTCAGCTGTAAGAGGTACAAGGCTTTCAAGAAAACTATATACGTTGCAGCTAAGTATTTTCTGGTTTCGCAGTTTACTAACTACAACTAAGCTAATTACTTTAAATCTATCCAGTTTCCTCAAGAAAACAGAGCATGAGGAAATGGAGCGGGAATGACTATTTGACGATAAACGAGTATAGATTCTCAACTTGAAGGCAAGGTGGCACATCTATCAGCTCAATCTAAACAAGTTTATTACTCACAAAACACCATACGATAAACAAGAACAGATTCTCAACTTGAAGGCAAGGTGGCACATCTATCAGCTCAATCTGAACAAGTTTATTGAACACAAAACAGAGTCAATCTAACTAAGGAAAGAATTCACCATCATAATTGCATGAAACCCAAGTGGCATAACAATTCATCATAACAGTAAATACACATGAACAAATACAGAACGAGCAATATTGAAGGCAAGGTAGGCAAAGATATATTTCTCTCTCGCGGCAAAAGTTATGTACAAATGAGCAAAAGCTCTTATTTATAGACATCAAAGGTGTAGGGAACCCTAAAATCACCTTGAGTCAACTACGTCTTGCAATGCATGCAAGATTTTATTGCTAAACCCTAATAAAGTTAAAACTATGCTTAATCGAAAGCTACCATCGCTTAATCGGTACATACACCTAAATGTGGACAATGTGCAAGCATGCACGTCCTTATTGAAAGCAAAGTTAACTGGAACACTACCCTCAGTTAACTGAAAAACCCTAAACCTAACTCTTGCGAAGATAATCTCAAGGAAGAGATAAGCATGTATGAAATCAACAAGTGAACTCAAGATTGAAAGTTGAGTTAACTGGTGCTCCTGACTCTATCCTCGAAACTAACTACAGGTCCCAACTGGCAGATCACTCCAAGTCATCTCGGTCCAACACCTCGTCTAGGAATTCATCAATCACTCTGTCTTTTGGAATGTTGACGCTGTCCAAAACAATAATCTGTTTCTTCAATTCTCTGTCACTCTCCTTGATTGTATGCATGCATTCTCTGACATCTTCAACCGCTTTCTTGAAACTAGCTGAAATCACTAAAATGTTCTCCAACTTAGCCGCCACAGGATCTCCCTCAAGGCTATCAACAATTTAATCAGCTTTTGAACTCAATGTTGTCCCAAATTTTTGACTTGTTAAAAATTGGGATATCCTATCAAAATTTTGATAAAATTTGAAGATTTTCTCTTCTAAGGCACGTATTACAAGGTGAAAAGATTAGCACATCTCAATTTTAGGTCTATAGTCCTTTGGGTTAGCACTTTTTACTTACTCTCGTTTGTTTTCGTGAAATTCTGAGTCATTTTTAGTGTGTTCTTGGTCAATTTCGGGTTTTTATGGCTTCATTGTGGTCCCAAATTTTTGACTTCTTAAAAATTGGGATAACCAATCAAAATTTTGATAAGATTTAAAGATTTTCTCTTCTAAGGCACGTATTACGAGGTGCAAAGATTAGCAAATCTCAATTTTAAGTCTATAATCCTTTGGGTTACCATTTTTCATTCATTCTCGTCCGTTTTCGTGAAATTCTGAGTCATTTTTAGTGTGTTTTTGGTCAAATTCGGGTTTTTCTGACATCACTGCAAGTAGGAGTTTTTGAGCATCACTGCAAGTTAATAATAGGAACTTTTTGTTTATAATGCAAGTGTAGGAAATTTTTAAGTCCTTTGCAAGTTACTTTTTCATTTGCTATTTAATGACTTCTAAAAATTCGGGATTTCACTTTAAATCACTCTTGCAAATGCTCCAAAAAGGTCCACTTCCTTTATTGTTCAATTTGTTTTTGCTCTTTAAAAGCCCTCGGGATTTTACTATTGCTTGCAATCAATTTCCTAAAGTCTGATTTTAGTGCTTAACTTGCAATGGTCTTCAAAAACTCCGATTTAAGTTGAGATCATTTGAATTCTGCTTGTGGAGGAAGTTGTTTGAGTCTGAGTTTGATTTGGTCTTCCTCTTTTCATGGCGCCTAAGCAATGAAATCGGATCTTCAGCCATAAATGGATCGAGCTTCTTTTACTGCGTTTTTCTAAGACGTTTTGGGTTTCTTCCTCTATTTTTAGTTTGCAATCTTTTGTTACAGGTATGTTCTTCTTTATTCATTGTGATTTCCTTTTATTTTAAATGTTTTTGTTTCATAAAATCTCTTGTTTTCTCACTGCCATTGTTTCTATTTATTTAATATCAACATGTATTTTTCTGGAATGTTTTTCTTTTTACATAAAGAAAACGCAGATTTTGATTGTTTTATTCAATCTCCATATGCCTTCATTTTTCCATACCCATTCTAAATACGCCCCTCATTCAAAAATCATGCACCTCATAAAAACTTGTTTTCATCATTCCATAATGCCTTTCATTGTCCGAAAATCCTTCATTCACCAAAACGTGTTTCCATTTGCCTTGCATTTTAAAACGTTTTTGTAAGAATATCTTTCCTTTCATGTGCCTTCATCTTACAAAAATGCATTTTCATAATTTACATCATTCCATACGCTTTTATGATGTAAATATGTTTACCATATACCTTTCATTTGTTGAATTCGCTATATACCTTAAAAACGCGTTTTTCTTCATATACTATTCATTTCCATCTCATTTGTCTATCATATCTTTTTACCTTTCATTCACTATTCATTTACATTCTTTCATTCCATTTCCATGTCAACCATTTCTCCATATTCCATTACCATTTTCTAGAAAAGAAGAAAAGAAATAAAAATGAGGCTTTTAAAAGCAAATCAGGTTTTTGCCCACCCATTGCAAGTAGGAAGTTTTGACATAGAATGCAAGTTAAAAAGTTTTCACAATTCACTTGCAATGACTTCCCAAAACCCCGAAATCCACTATTCACTTGCAGCCAACCCTCAAAATCCCGAAATACCTTTAAAATGCCTAAAAATCGGACTTTTTGCCCTTGACTACAATTGCAAGTTGAAAGTTCTGACTTGCACTTTTCAAAGTTGCAATCTAACTTTTTCATTTGTCATGAAAAATACATGTCCTTTTCACTTGCAATTAGCCTCCAAAGATCCGAAATGAGTAATAATGCTCATTTTCTGCCCTCATACAGCCAAAACACCATTCTGAGTTTGAGCCTTCACCATGTCTACGCTTGTTAACGTTGATGATGTCTTAACCTTATGGAACTTTCATCGCAGCCTTGCAGATTCTTGTTCGATGACGGAGGAACCAGCTTCTCCACCAAACAAAAAGATGAAGTACAAATACGACAAGTATCAGAATGAGATTCCTCCTCCTCATGTTGTTTCGAATATTGAAGAAATCAGAGACACGGAGATTGGACATGTTGATATGTCTAAGTTTTTGAAGAGAGCTGCAAAATCAACTTCTCATCATATGCAGTTTCTACTGAGAAGTCATATTCATTTGGTTTCCTCTTTTCCTGTTGCTGCCCTAGAGCCAGAGTTTGTCCTTGCATGTGCTGTTCACTTTGACAAAGAATCCAGAACCATTAAAGATGATGATGGTAATGTGGTCATTAGGCTTGATCCAGAAACTATCAATAGGATTTTCAGAGTTCCAGACTTGCCAATGTATTCAAATATTTCAGTAAAGAGTGCTCTAGATCATTATGAACAAAAGAAGGAAGATTGTATACAGCGCATCAATACTAAATGGCTTCTGAAGCGTCGAACCTGTGTGTCTCGGTTGCCTAAACTATACAGATCTGACTTCAAAGAAGAGATCAATGATATAATCACACTCTTGAGCAGGATGATGTGGTTGAAATTCTCTAATGTCTTTGAGAAGTGGATGTACAAATTCATAGTGGTGATAAGGAAGGCACAACACCCAATCTTTTGGGGTGAAATAATCAGTGATAGTTTATGTGAGCAGCTTGCACAAGTTCCTACTACGCTCACATTTTATATGAATTCCTATCTAGTTTACATAGCAGCTTCATTGAGTCAATTTCCAGGCCTTTCTACCGTAGGAGATAGATCATTAGTCCCAGTTTGGGAGTACTATGATCAGCTGCCCTTGAGACCAAGCAGAATTCATTACAGAAGAGTCCAAGACGCATTCTTTGGTCATTTTATGTGTCTTTTTGACAAGACCTTGCAGAACAACAGAGTATCTGATGCTACTTGGAAAAAGGTCAATGAATATGGTTGTCTCTTCCTCCAGTTTCCCACTTTTACCTACATGAGAGTTGGCTGTTTTGAAGATCAACCATACATGCTTCCGAGATATCCAACTGATAAAATCATTCTAATGGAGCTTGCAAGGCAGTTGATGACAATGCATGCACGACAAGCTGTGCAACATAAAACTGGAGTAAGTATCTCGTCTCATAATCCATTGCAGATTGGGAGATACTCCTTGACATCTACCTCAAGGGCAAAAGCTATGGAAACTGAAATTCAGGAAATCAAACTAAAAAGATTCAAGGCAAGAGCAGATTTTGATTACAGAGGAATGAAGGACATGATTAAAAGAGCCTTTACTCATGTACATCGCCTTGAAGATATTTGGGTAGATCTCCGAACAGAAAAGGACATTTATAAAATGGACTACTGCAGGCTCACTCTTGAACAGATTATTGATTTTAATCTGACCTTGATCCCAGAAGGAGTAATTGATGATGGGCAGATTTTAGATCCAAAATATGAAGAACAAAGGGTTGCTGACGCTTCTATTCCACCAATACAATGGTCTAATAAAGAATCAGTTTCTATCTTTAAGAGATTTCAGTCAGTCTTGGCAAATACTAATTCTTGGCTCAAGAGTATAGGCGTCAAAACTATAAAAATCAGGGTTAATAATGATGATTCAGCTGGACCTGTTGGATTGAAATCAGAAGTCAAAGACAAGTCCAAGGAAGGTGCTTCTTCTTTAGGAACGAGGATTAAGCTGAAAGTCAGCCGTGCTGTAGAAAAACCTTTGGAGAAAACAACATTAAAAGGAAAGGAGGTTAAAGAGACGCAGATCCAAATCATCGATCAGCAAGAAGGAGAAGTTCTTCAGTCTCCTAATACTCTAAGTATAATGTCTCCACATATTGATGTTGCACCAGTATCAATATTGTCTCCCATGTCTCAATTTGATAGTGATGTTGATTCCTTCTCAACAGTTTACGTTCCTCCTATTGAAGCTGCTCTTCATACATCAACTTCATCAACAGTAACTGCCTCTATAGAGAACATACATGATAATCTGGAGAATGTTTTTGATGCTAATCCGATGTATCCAATGACATCACAAATGACACTTCCTGAAATAGATACATCAGCTGCAAGTTTTGATTGTTTCATGGCTAATGCTGATCATAATACACCATCCAGTCAAGCTTTTGTTGCGATTCAAACTGAAACATCTCCAAGAGTAAAAACTGTGGCTCAAAATGAATCTGTTTCTGCACAAACCACAATTGTTGTTTCAAATGCAGATACATTGGATCTTCCTCCATGGTGAGTTCAATCACTCTAAAGAGAAGGAAACAGGCAATCTCTCCAGATGTTTTTGATTTCCAGCAGTTGAAGAGATCAAAGCCAAAAGTTGCAAAGAAGGCTAAAACAGTTTCACGGGTAGTTGTGGACAACAACAGAATGAAGTATGCAGAAATAGCTGAACCCTTTGCAGACAAGTCACTAGAAGAGATGCAAGTATCTGATTATAAATTCACCAGAGTGGATTTCGGCAAGCAAACACATGCTGGTATGATGCAAGATGCCCAAAATTCAGTAACTATCTTGACATATAGTTACAATGAACTTTTGGCAAAGAAGGAAAAGCTGAAAGAGGAAAATGCACAACTTGTCTCGGTAATTCAAAAGATTGCCAACTCTTCAGAGCAAGTTAATCCATTAACTTCTTTCACCTCTGAAGAATCAGTCAAGCAACTGGAGAAAATTGCACAAAAGGCCAAAGCAGTTGATTCTTGGGCAGCACAACTGATTGATCAAAACATACCAGTAATTGAAAAGACATTACAAATTCTGAATAATATCAGAATAGCAAAAGTAAAGATGAATCAAACTTTGGAAGCTTTCAAGCAAAGTTTGGATTCACTTGAAAAAGATTTGAAAATTTGGCATGAGATGGATCAAGTCAAGCTAGAAATTCTATGCAGCAATTCAATCATACCAAACAGAGAAAAATACATAGCATTTGAAGAACTCATGACAAACAAGTCATTAGTTATTCAAGATCTCATCAAAGATGTCCAAGCTACACTAGAAATGAGTGATGAAGTTTAGCAGGACATACTTTCTAGCTTTGAGAAAATCTCTTGCAGAATTTTAAATCATGAAGGAGAATTACTTGCAACTGATGTGGTCACTACAGAAATGGCAACAAACCTTCGTCAAGAGCTGGAATCAGAACAGTTTACCATGGATTCAATTCACAAGTTTGTTAATCATCGAATGATCCTTGATAAGATGCAAACTGTTTATGAAGAGCATAGAGAAGCAACAATAAGATATTTTGATGTAATCTTGAAGACTGTTGTGGTTGCTAAGAACACACTAGGCCCCGATCCAAATGAGTTGCAAGAAATTATCAGCAGATTTCAATCTTTCAAAGCTAGGATTGAAATGGAATAAAATGTATTATCTTTATGTATTTTGTTTTCCACAAACTACATGTAAAAACAAATTTTGTAATCGCAAGTGTTTCTTTCACTTGCAGTTTTGTAAATTGTCATTATATGTAATCAAGTTACAAGTCAAAATAATTTAGGACTGTAATTTTGAATAAGTCAATTGCAAGTAGTTGGTGGTTGAGAGAATTTCTCAAGTTAATTGGGATCCTCCCACCTTTTTCTCATGACCTCTCTCCTATAAATACTTGAGAGGGTCCTTTGTAATTTTTATCATCTTTTTGGCAAGCAAGAAAATTCTGCAGAATTTTGTACTCATAAAGACTTTGAGCTTTATAGTTATAAATTGTTCTTTTTCAAGTAATATCAAAGAGTTGGAAATTTCAGACTTTGTGTTGAAGTCCTACTTTGCATCCATTGTGTTCTTATGTCATTTTGGAGCATTACTTTGTGATTATTTGGAGATTGTGGAAGATTGCTAGAGAGAGCTTCAATTGAAATATTTTCAGACTTTGTGCTGTGAATGTTGAAGATTGAATTCATAATTTAGAAGTTAAGAAGAATTGCAAGTCTTTGTGCTCATAACGATTCCCATTCATAGTAGTTAATAGATACATCATACTTGCAAACTTTGTGTTGTTTTATGCTGTGTATTATCATTAGAATTATCTTTTAAAAGGGTAGATAGGATCGCAGATTTTCAAGACTTTGCGCTTGAAATTGCTTTCCCGTCCCAAAGGAAGTGACGGAAGTCTTTGAGCTTTTAGGAAACTTCATTTCCTTTCTCTTAATTTTCTTACAAGCTACCGTTAAAGTTTATTTAAAAGTTCATATTATCTTTCCTGAAACAAGAGGAAAGATTATTGTTCCACCCATATTTGTTTTAGTTAGTTAGATAGGGGGAGCCTTCCCTTAATTAAGAGAGTTTAACTCACACACTGTGGCTGAAACCACCATTTTGTTAAACCTCACAAGTTTAC
>VDFB02102614.1:0-12222 GCA_007258455.2 Sequoia sempervirens | reverse complement strand
GGGACACAAAGACAATAACAGGCATGCACGCCAATGTATGTGTAGTTCAACTCATAGCCTATCAGTGTGCGGCTGATGTAATAGATTGCTCTTTCTTTTCCTTCATGATCATTTTGGGCCAACAATGCCCCCAGTGTTGAACTAGTAGTCAAGATGTACAGAATTAATGGCTTTCCATGAATAGGAGGCATGAGGATTGGTGTTGACAGTAGGTAATCTTTGATTTGTTGGAAGGCCTCTTGACATTTATCCGTCCATACAAAGGGGATACCCTTGCACAATAGATACTGAAACGGATGACACTTATCTGCCAATTGGGCTATGAAACGCCGAATAGATTGTACTCTGCCTTGTAAAGCTCTTAGTTCACTGATTCCTCTGGGTGGTGGCATGTCTATGATAGCTTTGACCTTTGCCGGATCGACCTCTATGCCCCTTCGGGAAACTATGTACCCCAAGAGTTTACCTGATGTGACCCCAAAAACACACTTCTTAGGGTTTAGCCGGACTTGTGACTCTTTCAAGTCTCTCGAAAATTATGCTCCGTACCTTCAAATGATTCTTT
Source organism: Sequoia sempervirens (assembly GCA_007258455.2). NCBI lineage: Eukaryota > Viridiplantae > Streptophyta > Pinopsida > Cupressales > Cupressaceae > Sequoia > Sequoia sempervirens. The sequence goes on along the minus strand of VDFB02102614.1, from coordinate 11,657 downwards.
CTTGTTGCTGACGGCCAATAGGTCACTACATAATCCTCCATTATTTTTCGGTGCATCATGTCATGGAAGATCGCGGGTCATAGCCCTTTGATATGTGGCACCCGTGATTTTGAGACCAAAGGGCATGGACGCTCCCAATAGTATATGTACCCCATGGGCAAGTAAATGCCATTTTGTGTTGATCTTTAGGAGCAATACAGATCTGATTATAGCTTGAGAAACCATCCATGAGGGATAGCATCTCATATCCTGCTGTAAGGTCCACTATGATGTCAATGTTTGGCAAGGGAAAGTCATCCTTTGGACATGCTTTATTTAGGTCTCGGAAGTCTGTACATACACAGATTAACCCATTTGGCTTTATGACTGGGACCAGATTAGAAATCCATTCAGTGTAGTCAATAGACCTTATGAATCCGACATCTAACAATTTCTTTAACTCAACCTTGACCAATAGGGAAACTTGGGGATGCATTTTGTGCAACTTCTACTTGGATCATTAGCATTAGGTAATAGTGAGAAGATGATGCAATCAGCTTTTAAATCCAACTTCTAGTATGTCGTGACAGACCACGCTAAATTTATTTTCGCTTTTGTAAAGAATTATGAAATTGGTTCTTTTCATCGGGCCAAGAGGCTAAATAGGATCATCTTGGGTCTTCGTAGCTGGAAATGTTATCTCATTGTGTCCTCATTAAGCATAGTTTATTTCTCCTGCTGGTATCGTGAGAAAGTCCAGCTCCCTCCATCTTTGGGCACCTCAGAGAGGTTTTCACCCAAAGATACGTCCTTTATTTTTACTATTTTATCATCAAGAGGTGCCTTTCAGTTTTCACCTAGAGACGTTTCACTTTTTATTTTATTTTTACTTTTACTTTTACGACTAGAGGACTGAACAATCTCGCCAAAGTATGTCGTGCAGTCTAAATCAATAGCAAATCCTGATTTGTGGTCCCCACTGGGTATGCCTTCTCTCAGTCCCATAAATTCAGCAATTGCCTCATCATTCTAAAATGTATCTAGCACTGGCGGTCCTTGTTGGTCCCAATCGACTAGCTCAGGGTAAACTAAGGAAATGCCATCGTCAATGCTTGTAAATTGTGGTGAGGATGTGGATAGCATGTAGACAGAATCCGTGATGTTGTATATGAGATTATCATCATCCAACTCGACATCGAACTCTATCCAATATTCTCCTTCACTAGTGTCATATTCATTGTCAAAATAGGGAGTGAAGGTTTTAGAGCCCTGGTTTTCAATGTCGTCTGATACCTCGGATTGATTGGACTGATGGGGTTCATATGACGGGTGTTGTACGACATGGGAGGTGGTAGTGGGACTTTGACTATTTGGTGCTTGTTCAATTTTGAATGTTTGCCAAAATCGTTGTTCAGAGGTCAGTTCCCCTAGTTCGACAAACAAATCATCAAGGCAACAGTCACTTAGGGATCGTTCTGAGTCAAATTCTCACTCATGGGATTCTGTTTCGGTGAGGGTTTCCCTAGTAGTCTCGACACTGTCAGAAGCATGTACTCACTCATACTAGGGAGTCCCACTAGTACCATCTTAGCCTTTAGCCTTCATGATGTTGTAACCTTTGCCATATCTTTGAACTAGTAATGGAGGTAATGTGATAGTATCCTTATAGATCCATCCTATGATGTCAGCAAGGTCTTCATCACTCATGTCTCCCCACTTGATAAAAACTGTATTCAGTGGGACTTTGAAAGTTTCCCGAGGTTCCATTTTGAAACATGGCCGACCATATATCTTTGGAGCCGTGGGTATTGTCATTATGCTATATGTTGTATTCAGTTTGAACTCCCCACAACCAAGGTCCTAGATTTTGACAGTTGATTCAGTCTTAGGGCTGGTGGAAGGTGGTGGTATGGCGAAAGACGTGGATGGAGCGGATGTGGAAGATGATGTGAGTGCGGAAGGGTTGATATACTTGGATGATGAGGAGCCAGGTGCTTCTCGGTTAATAGGTACCTGGTATTCGGAGATACCCCTTAAGTTGGTACAATATTGGAAAGGGTCGGGGTCTCCGTATATGGTTACTTTTGTGCCATCAAATGGAAACTTGAGGCATTGGTGGTATGTAGACGGAATGGATTTTAAGGCATGAATCCATGGATGGACAAGTAAGATGTTATATGGTAGTTCCAAATCCAGGACCTGGCAGGTTGTGTCCACAATGACCAGTCCCACTCTGATAGGGAGAGAGATAACGCCCCGTGAAGAGCGTTCCTCATCATCGTATGCTTTGATCACTATACTTTTTGTTGGGTCCACGCATGCATCAGAGAACCCTAGAGCCTTAACCAGTTTGAGGGAGCATATGTTCAACCCTGCTCCGCCATCTACTAAAACCTGTCTAACTTTGTGCTTGTGGACAAAAGTTTCTATGTGTAACGCATCATTGTGGTTGGTTTTATGTGATGAGTAATCTTGGTCCGAGAAGGTGACGTGGTGCGGCGTAGTGAGATATCCCACCATAGTTTCAAATTGATTGACATCGATGTCCTTGGGGACCGATGACTCTAGGAGAGTTTTATCTAGGATCTCTTTGTGCGCGGGAGAGATACGAAGCAACTCAAGGATAGATATTTGCACGGGAATTTTTCCTAGCTGGTCGATGAGGTTGAATTGACTTTTGGGTTTCCATTGCTATGTGGTTGGGATAGGTTTTGGCTGTTTAGTAGATGGAGCAGGTTGTGATTGTTTAGCCGATGGGCCTGGTATAGTGATTTTGGCTTGTCCAGCAGGAGGTGGACCAGCTATAGTGACCTTGCCACTGCGAGTAGTAGCGTTACATTGGGGTGCTCTTCTAACCGTAATGGTATTGATGTATTCATTTTCAGTTTGGACATTGTTTATAATAGGTCCACCAAAATAGTCGTACTTGACTCGAGCGAAGTTAGCTTGATTCTGTGAACCTGAAGTGGAGGCATTATGAGAACCATGGTCCTACAGTGGATTCTTGTGGATAGTATGATCTGAATTGGAGGCGAATTGTGATCCACCTACTTTGATGGTGCGACTTTCGATAAGATCTTGTATTATGTTTTTCAGTTGTCAACAGTTAGAGGTTGTATGCCCTTTTGCTCGATGGTATTCACAAAGTGCATTGTCATTCCACCATGCTGATTTGAATTGTCCTGGGTCATATGGTTTTATTTTCAGAAGTATGATGACCCCATGTTGGAGGCATTTCTTAAGGACTTCTTCAATGGGTTCACCCAAATGGGTGTATGTGCGACCCCTAGGAAATTGTCTCATCTGACGGTATTGTCCCTGATTGTTTTGACCGCTTTGGTTGTTTGAAAAAGTATTGGGAGGAGGTGTCAATGTCATTGTTGGTCCGTTTGTTGTTGAACCTTCAGCTGTTTACAGTGATCTACGTTGTTTGCACTCAAGGCCGACAACACCACGCTTGTAACGGTGCTTATTTTAACCCAATATTTGTTTTTATTTCATGCGGATTGACGCTTGTGTTTTTGGAACCATATCTCAATTCTCCTTGTGATAAGGGCTTTAATCCGACCCCTTTTTTCAACTAATAATGAAATTTGAAAACAATGTACTTGCAATGCTAATTTTAGCCTTGTAGCGTTTGACAAACATGTCAACTTTTTTTCTTTCAGATATCAAGGTGAGTTAACACTATACGTAGGCTTCTCCATTTTGAAAGAATGGAATAAATGTTCCTCCAAAGATCCTTCTGCGGAGATTGCACAAGCTATGACAGGTATCCATGTCGCATGTTGTACGCGATAATTTCTATGAATTTTCACTTTGAGCTCATCCCATGTCCGATATCCTTGAGTTGAAAACCATTTAAGGTTTATCCATCTTTGAAAAAAAGTCTAATCATATGTTTGTTCATAGGCTTATTATCCATACAATTGGTTGCAAATTCAACATGTTCAATGGGATTTGTCTTGCCTCTATATTTTGTGAAGTTGGGTGACACATATCCTAGCGGAAATGGAGGCATGTATAAGCTCGTGTCAAATGGGTATACATTTAGGTCATATGATATTTCTGATTTCTTGTCTGAAATGTACATGTTTTGGATAGTTTTCTCCATATCCCTCATTCTTGTTTTGAGGGTGTCCATATCAGGGTTGTTTATGTTTCCGTATGTTGGATTACCTGGTACACCATGTGTTCCCGTTTGTTGTGCGTGAATATTGGTGTATTGTGGCGGTATGGATTGTTGTGGTATGTATGACGTGTGCGGATTGACATGTTGTTGGTACTGGAAGTTATGATTGGGTGCATGTTGGTATTGAAGGTTGTGATTGGGCGCATGGTGATGAGTGTGAATGCTAGATGAGTAGGTTGGGATATGTCCCCCAGCCATGTGTGTCGTTATTTGGGGGATGTTATGACCATGGATGTTATGGTGTGTTAATGATGTCATGGGTTGTTTTACTTGGCTGCCTTGTGCGAATTGTTGATCTCATGTCATGCTGTTTGTTCGAAAGCACCACATTTTGACCTGCGTTGTTCACAACGCTTTGTTGTCCATATATGCCCCAGGCTCCTCCTGGGTGACGGCGATACCAACGAGCGATATGTCGGTGTCGGAAGTCATGGCAATACCATGTGAACAGACTGGTTCCGCACTATTGCCGCTGACCGGCGAGACGGTGTTGATGCTTGTGTTTGGGGATGCTGGCGGTGGCGCAACCACGCTGTGGTCCCAAAGCAGCCATTGTTATGGGATTGGTCGTCCACCAGCATATGGTAAAATAATGGGCATTAGGTCGTGATGTGTCATCAAATTGTTAACGTCAAATCCTTGTGGTAACTTAGCTCCTTCACTCAAGAGCATAGCTAAGAATCTGTCTCTGTCCTAACGGACCATTGCTTCAGCAAGCTGATAGGCCTCTGGGTCTTGTGTCAATGCCTCTACGTTTTCCTAAAGTAGTTGGCCATTTTCATCTTTTTGCAAGAATTGTTCGAATGGACAGTTTGATGAGGATTGCGTTGTCATTGGAGGTTGATTGTCTAAATTGGAAAATGGATCGTAGAAGGTCCAGTTTGGGTCATGTGGAGGATTGTTGACATTAAACGTAGGATCTTGTCGAAAGTTTTCCATTTGTCTCTTTTGTTTTTGAAGTCTAGTTTCGACCATAAATGAGATTGCTCAAATGGGAATGACAACTAAATGCAAGTATGACACTACGTGAAGTCTAAGTTCAAAATGACACCTAGAATGACTAATGTTTTTGGATTTTTGTGAGTAGGATATGCAATGTGTATGCAATGTAAGACAAGGTTATCTAAGCACTTCTAAGCTCGAACTTTGTTTTCGATTTTGATTGCTAAAGGACTTTGTTGAAAATGACAAGGTGACAAGGTCTAAATGACTAGTGAGTTTTCCTAACTAGATTTTTGAGTTGGAAAAAATCTCACAAAAAAGGACAATGACTAAAAAGGGGGTTTGATAACTTAGTCCAAGAGGGCCTAATTTTGAAAACAATGACTTTGCAAAGTGTGCTGAAGATTTGCCTAATCCTAAGTATGAAAAATGTGAACCTAGGGATAATCTAATGCCAAATGTATGCAACGAAAAAGAATAAAGTATGAAACCTATGGTAATGAATGCAAACTAGTGGTCAAGACTTTGAGCAATTTCAAGTTTGGTTTCTGACAGAATCTTCCTGGAAACAATGGTTGACAAATGGTTGACAAGTTGAAGACCTCAGGTTTCGACTGTAAAGTTTAAAATTTTGATAGGCAAATGCATTGTTTGAAGCTGCAAATGCGTCATAGTTTAGCAAATGCGGTTCATTTTTGGGATTGTGGCTTTTGGACTGTCAGATGCGACTTGATTTGGCATATGCAGCTTTTCAGTGTTCAAATGCATTGTGATGCCTATAGATGTGGCATTCTAAGTTTCAGATGCGGTTTAACAGAGCAGTTGCATTTCAGAAAATCAGTTGCGGTTCGACAGATGTGACTCAGTTTGATTCCAAAATGATTTTCTTGTTGTTTTGATGGAAATTTTGATCTGTTTGGAGATTGTCTTGTTTCGAACTATGATAGAACCAGAATAAACTTGACAAACACAGTGTTTTAAAAGTAACCAAACACACATCAGATAAGCACAATCCTAGGTTAGGTCATGACAATATTCGCTAGATTCCACGCAGGTTTCCCCAACTGCATATCTGTAGCGTGTGAATTCAGAAGCTTGGCTGCACAGGCTCCCCCTTATAGTGCACTCTCTTCTCAGGCCAACCAATCCAACCCCCATGAAACTCCCATGGCGAGCTGATCACCTCTACTACAAACTGTGAAAGTGTGGATGCCTTCACACCGACCAAAGCCGCCAGTAAATAGTTGATTTGGCTTATACAAGAGTTTTATTAGGAACCCTCGCTCAGTGGGCTACATGGGGCAAGAGATTAATCACCATTAAGGTGGGTACCCACCTAAGAGGCTAAGTCTACCAAGCGTTTATGAGTACAACTGCCCCAGATGACACATCCGCGACAAGCAACCTTAGGTTTCTTCCCTAAGGTTACATTTATATACCCATTTTGGGGTAGCTTCGGCTTTTAGCTCATTCCGCTTGAGTCAAGCAGATGTGAAATCCCCAAAGTGTGCTCACTTAGAGTTGGTAACCGGGCTTTCTTATTGACTCAAGATCAATGCTTTAGGAGAGGATACTCCGATATACCAAGTCAGGGTAATAACAAATAAAGATGGGTTTGGTTTTCTGATCACGAGGTTTTCACCAAGTGAGAGCATACTCACCTACCATCTTGCAAACACAATCAATCAAAGAAGACATGAGTGTTCTTTTTTATATGCACCAAAATCAAATGTTTGCTAATCTATGAAAAAAAAGCACAATGTTTGTTTATCTTGTCTTCGACATTCGAATCTGCAAACAAAAGATTAGTAGTCTCTTAATGCAATTATCTTCGACACCCGAATAGTGATTTCCACACGCTACAAATGAAGATTAGTAACCCAAAAATCTAATCTAGCTAACATGTAGGAATAAAAACCAGGAAAATCAGAAGACCAGAAAACCAGAAAGAAACAGAAACCAGAAAACCCTAAGATCCGAAAATCAAAATGTCAAAACTGAAAGAAAAATTTTACCAGTCAGATGCGGCGTGACATAGCAGATGCGTCGTTCTGGACTTCAAATGTGGCACGATTGATTAGATGCGTCGTTCTAGATGTCAGTTGCGGCTTATCAGAGCGATTGTGGCTCTTCTGTCAGCGTATGTGTCGCGACGCATCAAATGCATCACGATATTTTTAAAAAATAGTTGCATCCTTCCGTACCTGTACCTACAAAATAGCAAAAAACATAGAAAAAACGTACGGAAAACTAGAAAAATGGAGTCGGGTTCACCAATGTAATCAAGGGAAAAATAGATTGTTAGATGATTAGATCAATAACATCAAAATCCACTGAAAATAACGAAGCACAAAGGAATATAATGAAAATAAAAGGCAATTATATCACCAGAACTCTTCATCTTCCATGGTTCACCTTCGTTACACCTCCTAGCTTCCAGTAAATAAAGATTCCCTCAGATTTGTGTATGAGCAACTATGACAAGAGACAAGACTAAAGCAAGTTTCGAAGGATTTAATTAAAATCTAAATGCCTATGACAATGTCTAAGACTTTGATCAAACAATGATAATAATTGAAAAATAAAAAGCCTTAAGTGTGCAAGCTAATAAATGCCTATAATATGTGCGTAAATCTAAAATGTTAGCATGTGCGTGTGTCCGCGAAAAGTGAGAGGAAAATAGCATTTTATAGAAAATTCCATTTCGAATGGACGGGTGAGATTAATTGATGATGAGAACCTAAAATGAGAGGTCCAGATTAAACCTGAGAATCCCTAATTAGGGTTAGGGAAAATTCTTTAATCTGACGTCAAGAAAATGTCTCGGCTAAACGCATCTTACAAAGGGAGAATAAATGAGACAAAATTAATTAAAGAAATAAATATTTTGAAAATCAAGAAGATAAGATCGCCTCGATTTGCAAGATTCAAAAAATCAAGAAGATAAGATTGCCCGATTTGCAAGATTCGAAAATCAAGAAGATCAGATTTGGAAAATCAAGAATCTACCCTATTACTTGATTTTTGGAAGATTAATTACCAATTTGAATTAAATTAATTCAAATTATGGATTTTGAGAGATAATAAATAATCTTTTCAGATTATTTATCAAAAAGGACTGACAGTTAAGATTGTGATGACATTTTAAATAATTCTAATTTATTTAAAATGAGAAGAACATTAATCGGCAATTAAATAATTAGACTTAATTATCTAATTTAGCAATAAGATTCAATTAATTAAAATAAATTAATCAATTTATTTAATTAAGACAAGAGGATCTATTTAAATAAATACCAAATATAATTCATTTATTTAATAATCGTGAAGAACTAAAATGCAAAGAGAAATTAAATAAATTAATAAATTTATTTTAATTAAAGGAAGACTGTGACAATACTTTTATTTAATAAATAAATAAAAAATTTATTTATTTAATAATCATGAAGAATAAAGGACATGAATTAATTAAGTAATTATGAATTATTTAATCAATAGTCGAATGTGGACCAAGGACAATTAAATGACATAATTATGGTAGGACGAAAGTGGTAAAAATAAGCTTGCAGGCCTAGGTCATTTTAGGTGTCTAATGATAAATGTTGTTATTATCACCTGAATCATAACAATGAGTATTAAAGTGCTCTTTTTTCTCCTTTGGAGTAATTTGGATTTGTGGGTATTGCAAGTGTCGAGTTGAAGGGTGGAGTGGAGCTTTAAAATATGACAAGAACATATTCTTGATTGATGTCATGCCAAGCTTGTAAAAGGGGAATGTGTTTGCAAAAGGCCTACATGTGGGATTATATTAAGGATGAATATTTCAACTCAAAATGAAGGAAATCCTCGAGAGGATGAAGCTAAAATGAGAAGAGTGCTTTCACACAAGATGTACTGGGAACCATGTCCAAAACAAGTACCTCAAATCAAATATGCTTGAATGATGGATAGTCAACAAAGGGGGACCAGTTAACATATGAATGCATGCCAAAGAGTCAAACAAGGGATCCCAAAGAAGAACAAGAGGGGAGTTGTTTTATTTTCACTAGAAAATGATAACAATTGCTAGGAGCTATCCACTAGAATTAGAAGGGATATTTCTTCTTTTTGTGACACAAATTTGTAACAAGATTTGCCTAATTGAATGAAAAAATGTTGGAAATACATCAACACAAAGGCAGACTTCAACAACTTCCAACTAGAAGACATAACAACTACAGTAGCTAAAAGACGAAATAGACTACAAGACAAAATAGAGAAGAGGACAAAATAGTCTATTTTAAATTGTGAAATATTGGGGAGAGGTGAAACCCTAACCTGTATTGAATCTAGGCCTTTCATTATAAATGAATCCTGGCCATTCATTTCACTTTTGGAAAACTATAAATAGGGGCTTGCTCTTCATTTGTAGGGGGTGGTGAATTGTTGTAAGAGGCATTTTTCAGCAATGAAAGGAAGCATTGTATGAAAGTTGGGTGTTTTCTTTGAGCTTGTTCATTATGCATGCATGATTCAGCCTCCATGTTATTTGTTGTTTGTTAGTTTGTTGAATGTCCTTAATGGTGATTTTTGTTATAGTATTTGAAGAACTCTTAGCCCATACTTTTGGCATTTTGTTGATGAAAAAATATTGTGCAAAGTTAGCCTGGGCTCATTTACTTCATGCACTTTAGTTCAATTTTATGTTCATGAGGTGAATGCACTATATGAAAATCTACAAAGATCCCTTGAAGATTGCACTGGGTTTGTATAGTTGTATGTTCTCTTGTTCAAGGAAAACTCAGTTTTATTGGATTCTTTCTATTGTAGCATCCTCCATTGTTGTTGTTCATTCATAGCTTAGATTTAGAATAGCTCTCTCAACCCTTCCTCTTTTTCTATTTATATTAGTCCCTTTTTAGTATAGGATTCCAAGCACCATAAAAATATCAAACTTGGTGATTGAAGTGAGTTTCAACTTGCTATTCTAAGTGGGAGGCCACTGTTCATTCATTTCCAACACCTTGAAACTCCATTTGCAAACCTAACTTCCCATGCTTTGTGAACCATAAGGGACTCCTTGTGATTACAAGCAAATAACATTAACCAATTGAACTATTCCAAGCATTATCATGACCTGACACCTGAGAGACCTTGGGCTTATTTCTAAAACTTAGTTACAGAAATTACCTTTCAAGAGAGATAGCATACTTGTGTGTTGTTTGTGTTGAGAAGGCGCAAAAACACCCATCAACAATACCTTCATTCTTCTCTATATTGTAAATATTTTATCTTTCACTTTGTATCTCTTTTGCATTTGTCTTGTGTTTTCCTTTTGGGGATGATTCAAGGCATTGAGACATTCATGTCTCTTCCATGTTTACCCAAAAGTTTTTCTTTTCATTTTTCTTGTGTTTTCCTTTTGGGGATGACACAAGGCGTAAAGACATTCATGTCTCTTCCATGTTGACCCAAAAGTTTTTCTTTTATCTTTTTATTTGTCTCATTTCTTTTGGATGATGACAAGCAATCAAGAAAATTGTTTCTTCCCATGTTGACCTCAGTGGTTTTCCCCCATTTGTGCTTTCTCATTCTTTCTAGTTCTCATGTGTTCTATGGAATGATGTGATAGTTCTAAGCTCTCTAAAACATTTCACTGCAGCAAAAGAACATTGACCTTAAACCATAGATCCCTTTATGTGTTTGCATTTTATTTTCTTTTTCTTTTTCTCTTTTTACATGATATCTACTTGAAACATATGACTTGTATAGTTCTTTCCAAGTTATTATAATTATTTTTTGTTTTAGATTTTATCATTTCTAATTTTAAAGATTTTTTCACAGTATGGTGTTTAGAAATTCTTTATAAGTGGGGGGTGCTACATCAGACTAGCCCTTTGAATCTCTTTCACCAAATATTAGTAACACCATCATCCCAAGACAACTATACCACATTACAAAAAGGAGATAGTTTATGATGATTTGTGACGATTCAATCATAGTTAGTGAAGATTGCTTACTTTACAACTTGTTCTAAATGACTTTCCACAACTCTCATTGACAATGGACATAAAACAATGAATTTAGAACTAAATCATCCAATTAGAAAACTTGAAAATATCTAAACCAACTTCTCTCCTAGTAACCAAAGTATACTTCAAATAACAACCCCCCTTACTCAATTGGATAAACTGAAGGGCCACACAAAAAAGGAACAAAAAGGAACAAAAATAAAAAGACAAAACCAACAGAACATAAAACTATTTACATATATACAACCCAACAAAATACCAGACCTTTTATGACCCAAAATAATGTTTGAGAAACTGTCCATTAACAGGCAATGGAACAAGTTGTCGTGTTAAACTACCCAGCCAGAAAGTATTTTCTCCTAAGATTTCAGCAATTTGATAGGGACCCAACTAGAGCTTATCAAACTTCTGGTGGTCACCCTTCTTTTCATTGGCTTTATCCCATAGTAAGACAAGGTCTGATATCCTGAAAGCCTTGAATTTGGCTCTTTTTTCAAACCAATGTTTGACAATAGCCCGATGCCTGAAGAATT